>JAODAL010015289.1:0-84406 GCA_025379985.1 Phyllomedusa bahiana
CAGATACGGTGCTAATTAGTTGGCAGGTGTTTCCAATTAAAGGCAAGACTACTTAAGAAGGCTGTCCCACATTATTACGCAGCCTACATTTTCAGCCAAAATGGGAAAGAAAAAGGATGTGTCGGCTGCTGAGAAGCAAAAAATTGTGGAGTTTTTTAGGTCAAGGCATGACTACAATCAACATTGCCAAGACACTTCATCGTGATCATCGCACAATCAAGAAGTATGTAGCTGATTCACAGCACACACGTGTGCGTGCTGATAAGGTAAAATTGAGGACTCTTTCCAACAGGCAATTATGTCATGTTAAAATTGCAGCTACAAAAATGCCTTGTCATGGCAGCAGACAAGTTTTTGAAGCTGCTGGTGCCTCTAACGTCCCCCGAACAACAAAATGCAGGGTCCTTCAGAGGTTTGCAGCTGTGCGTAAGCCATCCTGTCGACCTCCTCTATCCACTGCACACAAGCAGAAACGGCTCTAGTGGGCCAAACAATACATGAAGACTGACTTCAAAACTGTTTTGTTCACCGATGAGTGCTGTGCAACGCTCGATGGCCCAGATGGGTGGAGTGGAGGATGGCTGGTTGATGGACACCCCATGCAAACACGGCTACGGCGCCAACACGGAGGAGGTGGAGTAATGTTTTGGGCTGGAATCATGGGGAGAGAGATTGTCGGCCCCTTTAGGATCCCTGAAGGTGTAAAGATAACTCCATAATGTATGTGAGTTACTCAAACAGCACTTCCTGCCAGGGTTTTCAAGAAGAAGAGCCGTGCATTCCGCAGCAAGATCATTTTCATGCATGATAATGCACCGTCTCATGCTGCAAATAACACATCTGCATCTCTGGCTGCTATGGGCATAAAAGGGGACAAACTTATGGTGAACCTCTGGAGCATCATCAAAAGGAGTGTCTATGATGGCGGGAGGCAGTTCACATCTAAGCAACAGCTCTGGGAGGGTATTCTGTCCTCATGCAAAACAATTAAAGCATAAAAACCATCCAAAACCTGACAAATTCAATGGACGAGAGAGTTCAGATGCTCATTTCGAACAAGGGGTCCTATGTGCACATGTAACATCACCTAGAATAAAGTTTTGACTTGAAAAATGTTTGATTTCAGTTTGTAATAACCTGCTAATGCTTATAATTTCACAAATGACCATTTTTTGTTCGTTATAAAAATTAAAAGATTGAAAACTCTGCTGTGCATAATAATTTAGAACATGCATTTTGAGTGCATTTTTAGGTTTTTTTTGTATAAAATATACTGTTATGATAGGCAGTTTGTTCAAAAACCTTTCCATTATACTCTAATAGTTGATGACTGGAAAATTACAATGACAGCAATTCAAATAGGTAATTTTGGAAAATAAGAGAAAATATTATTTGCATAATAATTTGGAACACAGTGTAGACATATGAGAGCTTTTATTTTGTGGGACAACATGTACTTTATAATGATGTCATTCACTGTACCATAGAATATATATACTCGGAAACCGGAAAAAAATTCCAGGTGGGGAAAAATGTGAAAAAAACTTACTTGCACCATATTTGCGGGTGTTTTGTTTTTACAGCGTTCAATATTCAGTAAAAATGATGTGTTATCTGTATTCTACAGGTTGATATGCATCCGCCAATACCAAACATGTAGGGTTTCCGTTATGTTTTGGTACCGTAAAAAAATTCCAAATATCTTCTATTTTTGAAATATGCGCCACGTCGCCATTTTGTGCGATCAATAACTTTTTTGTACTAACACCTACGGACATCAGTGAGGGTGCATTTTTTGCGGGCTGAAGTTTACTTTTTAGTGCTACCAGTTTGGAATGCATGCGACTTTTTTGATCACTTTTATTCCAATTTTTTATGGGACGTGAAATGACCAAAAAAACGCAATTTTGCCATTTGGAATTTTTTTCTTCTATGGTGTTCAGCATATGGGATAAATGATGTTATATTTTAATAGATAGGACTTTTTCAGACATGGCGATACCAAATATTTGTAACTTTTTTATTATTTTATGTTATATTTGTAAAATGGCAAAATGGAGGTGATTTGAACTTTTAATACTTTTTTTTCTTTACACTTTTAAAACGTTATTTATTTATTTTTACTTTAACATCGAGTCCCCTTAGGGCGCTTCATCACTAGGGGGCGTGATCATTAATACAGCCTAATGCATTGCATAGACAATGCTTTAGGGTGTACCAAGATAGCAGTTTCCCCTGGAAGTGGGGAAATTCAAAACATGGCAGCGACATAGGCCTTCACAAGGCTTCCCGCTGCCATGTTAGCCGATTGGGACTCAGAGATCTCTCTGCTGATGTCCCGATCGGAGTGAAGAATGGTGCATTCTTCATTCATTTAAAGAAAAACTAACAGGTCTGTGGGAGCCAGAATTCATGCTGGTTGGTATGTGATCAAATACTTCCTTCATGCAATAAAATGCAAATTAATTATTTTAAAATCCTACAATGTGATTTTCTGGATTTTTTTTTTAGATTCTCTCTCACAGTTGAAGTGTACCTACAATAAAATTACAGACCTCTCCATTCCACTCCAACTAAATGCACTAGATATACACAGCTTGCATCAAACTCAATGAAAGCTCTATAGACCTGTATGTAGTGAGCTCTCCTTAGAGGGGGGCTAAAAGTAGATGCTATGATGGTGATTTGGAAGTGAGGGAAGTAGTTAATGCTAATTACCCACCCTCCAACCCACATACACACACACACACACAATTCCATATGCTAGTGGTTATTCGCAAACTTATTTATTACTGAGCTGAAAAACAGAGCCAATGCACAGCCCATTCAGAAGACGTTATCCTTGTATACTCAAAAGTAATATCAGCACATAGTGAAAATTATGATGTCAATCAATAGACATTCCTCTAATAATAGCAAATAGGCAATAATCAAGCAAATTCATATATAAAATGATATCTGATACATGTAAAACTATCCTTAAAGGGGTTGTCTCGCTACAATGATTGGGTTTTAATTAAAAGATCTTTAAAAAACAAGCAGCTTTGCAATATATGTTCATTACAAATGTCCTACTGATTTTGAGCTAGCCCTGTTAGTAGGAGTGGATCAGCTTCTCAATTCTCTATAGCAGCCGACCTGTTGATCCTTATCTTACTGGCAGTCAGGTCTGAATGACTCATCACCTTTGAAGACAGGTCGGAGCAGAGAGCCCCTCCCGCACAGAATGCTTCTGTAGTGGAGGGAGGGAGGACTCTGGCTTCTATGTCCGTGCTGCCTGGATTAACCCTGTGTGTGCCTGCTTCCTCCTGCTCTCTACACAGATTGAGCAGAGATGAGGCTGATCAATAGATGTGACAGCAGTGACCCTGTGTGTTACTATAATCATGATGTCTGTGGAGCTGTAACTATAATAATACTATACAGATCAGGGAGGCTTGTGAACAGTTCATGCTGTGCTGTACTAGGGACACATCCTGAGTAACACTTTGCAGTTTCCCTGTGTCTGTTCTGAGAGGGTTTGTTTGTTGTTGCTGGAGATGTGGAGATATGTAAGCTAAGCAGAGGGTATAGGAACACTTGCATCCCCTCTGTTCTGCTATAGCAATCATAGACCTCTCTAGGCAGGCACACACAGGGTTAACTCTGGCATCAAACCCCCTCGCCCCCCCCCCCTGCTGTATAGAAGTTACAGAGGAGAGCTGCCCATGTGCTGAGGGGAGGGGGGAAGAGGGAGGAGAAGAGGCAGACAAGCTAGCACGCCCCTCAATTCAACTCCCATTCACAGACAGAGGCTGAAAGCTGTTAATGAGACAACTCCTTTAAGGCAGATAAAAGTCTTAAGAAGTAAATTCCTTTCTAAATGGAAGTTGTGAGTAATCACTGAATCACCACAAGGCCAGCTTTATTCAACCCTGATGTTCAGCTATTATCACCAGGGCAAACCAATTATGGTCAGACAGCTGCTGTATTAGGCCATAACAAGGGCTTTGGTAGCAGGAACCCTCACAATAAATTTGTTTCCTTTGATCATAGCAGATGATAATAAGAGATCAGGGAAGCAGGACACCCACCACAACCTAGATTATTTATTTAAAGCGAATCTGTCGCCAATTTTTTTTTTTACTTATTAAATCAAAATCCTGATCCATATTCATTTTTTCTTCACTGTTTTTATTTCCTGATTGTAGATTTCTCAATTTGGCCATCTATATATGATTGTGGGGAAGATATTCTTGCTTGCACTGCTTTAACAGCAGTCAGAGAGATGCTTTACAGTAGCTTCATGCACATAGGAGCCTTAACACTGACTCAGTCCCACTGACTTCTATAGGAGATGTCACGTACACACTCACCAGCACGTGACTGGGGGCCACTGTAATGGAGTCGATTTATTTCCACTTGCGCTCACCTCTCAATCAGGTAGCAAATCAAGCATAAATTGCACCCCAAGACAGTTCCAGCACCCCAAGATATTCGCTGCCACCACCTTCCTTCAATAATCAAAAGACAGGAGATCATATAAAAAGGACTGCTGATCACCTCACTGCCCCTCCAGCATCTACAAATAAAAATATACTCCTTCAAGGAAAATTGGATCCGGCAGTGACAAAACTAAGCTTATTATTTTGTAACTTTAATAAGGGGATAGGTACAGTGCTTACATAAAAAAATACAATAACAATGACTATGACATACGCATCAACAGTTATAAAAATAAGTCTTGACTTCCGGATCCCGGTGTAGGGATGAATAAAGATGGAACACAGCTCAATCAGAGTTTGGGAACCCCAGGCTATAAACACAGATTTGAGTCTGGCCATGTGTTTTATAGGCCCAAATCTCTGTCCAGGTTTCCCCTCCTCTCTCATAATTTCGGCTGCTCTTTTACTGGCTGAAAGTATAACGAGGTGGGTGGACACTTGATGTCTGATGAGGGTTGTTGCTTACTATCCCCACTAGATGGCAATCACGGACTGCGTTCTGCTGTGGACAGATCATTAAACCTCTGCACTGGTGTGCCTAATCGTTTTATTGTTGGGGGGGTCAAAGGCGACATCTGTTGGACTTTTCTGGATGGGGATTGTATATATTACCAGTCGTAAAATTGTCATCAATTTAGTGCTTATCAGATATGCACTTGGTTGTAACCTCACAGGGTAATATACTTGTCCAAAATGACTTTCTGTGAAGTTTCACAATCACAGGCTACACATTCCATTCTCACAGGGAAGGGGGTGGTATTTTGAGCTACAGGAGTTGTAGACTCACAATCTAAGAAATGGTTTAATGACAATACAGAATACATATCATTTTCAGTGTACTACATTACACCTCCCCCTTTTGGAGTGGGCGTGGGGGACTGGCTCACCTGCCATCTCCTGAGCCCACCTCCGCCTCCGTCCTCCCCTGGCGAGAGAGACCATCTGCATTACCATGTTCAATGCCCTTTTTATGTTGTATGGTAAAATCATATTGCGGGCAGCACCAGCTCCATCTGATAGCTTACCATTGTCGCCACCACTCTGTTAAAGCCAGCTAAGGGGTTATGGTTGGTGACCACCGTAAAGTTGCACCCATATAGGTAGGGGTGTAGTTTCTTTAGGGTCCACACGATTGCCAAACACTCCTTCTCAATTGTGGCATAGGAGACTTCCCTTGGAAGGAGCTTCCTGCTCAGGTACAGAACTGGGTGCTCCTTCCCCTTTGGGTTCACCTGACTATTTACCGCACCTAGCCCATAAGTGCTGGCGTCAGTTTGGACCACAAACCTACGGGAGAAGTCCAGAGCCTGGAGGACAGGTGAGCTGGCCAAGGCAGCTTTTAGGGCGGGAAGGGCCTGCTCACATTGGGGGGTCCAAGAGACAATTTGGGGAAGTTTTTTCTTGGTGAGGTCAGTTAGGGGCTTGGCCAGGGCACTGTAGTTTGGCACAAACTTCCTGTAGTAGCCAGCTGTACCTAAAAAGGACATCACTTGTTTTTTAGTTTTGGGAGTGGGCCAGGCTGTAATCGCCTCTGTCTTTTCCTGATCAGGCCTTAGCATTCCACCCCCCACACGGTGTCCTAAATAGTGTACCTCGGCCATGGCTATCTGACACTTCCCTGGCTTAATGGTCAGACCTACTGATTTGAGCCTCTCTAGGACTTGGGACAGATGTGTAAGGTGCTCCTCCAGGAATTGCTAAAATGGCTATATCATCCAGATATGCAACGGCAAACCCATCAAATCCCTCTAGCAGCTGATTATCCAGGCGCTGAAAGGTGGCAGGGGCATTTTTCATACCGAAGGGCATAACTAAAAATTCATACAGCCCAAATGGGGTTATGAATGCAAACAATTTCTGGGCTTCCTTTGTCAAGGGAATCTGCCAATATCCCCTGCTCAGATTAATGATGGTGAGGTAGGAGGCACCAGCCAGCTGATCAAACAGCTCATCTATCCGGGGCATTGGGATAGGAAATCAAAGACTGTGATGGAATTTTAACCCCTCCTATAATCCACACAGAACCTCTCGTTTCCGGTCCTTTTTTGGGACAAAGAACCACTGGTGAGGCCCAGGCACTCTGGGTTTTTTTGTATTGACCCCCTAAGGCCAACATCTCTTCTATTGCCCCATCATGATGCCTTTTACCTCTGCTGAAACCCGATAAGCAGGTTCCTAATGGGGGGTGAGTGCCAGGTCCACAGGGCGGATGGCTAACTGAGTTCTCCCCTGGCCAAACCTGTAAAGGTGTCCCGATAGGCCAACAGTACTTGGTGAAGCTCAGACCTCTGTGTGTGGGCTAACTGAGGGTTAAATTGTGCCGTCTCAAGTGTGTTCGTGTCCTGTGTTTCGGCCAAGAGATCTACTTCGACATCCTTCTCCCCCTCCTCGGGCATACTGCACACAGGCAGAACACAGGGCTCCCTGGAATGATTTTGCCTTTAACATATTGACATGAAACACCTTCTGCCACTTGTCACCCAGGTCACTACATAGTTAACGTCATTGGGGACGTTTATGCACCGTGTACGGCCTTCCCATGCAGCCTGTAATTTGTTATGCAGCATGGGGACCAGTAGCCAAACCTTCTGCCCTGCTTCATACGTTTGTTGGCGGGCATTACGGTCATACCATAGTTTCTGCTTGGCCTGGGTTTGTGTAGTTGTCATGCATGACACTGCTAAGTGCCTGAAATCCTTGTCCCTGATTTTCCCATGACGTACTCCACAATGGAGACTGCTGGGGGTCCTCCACTTACCCTCCCAGGACTCCCTAATCAAATCCATGGGGCCCCCTTACTCTTCTACCATAAAGGAGTTCAAATGGGAAAACCCTGTTGAAGCCTGGGGAAACCTCCCAAATAGGCAAACAGCGATGGGGTAGATAACGCTCCCAATCTTTGCCTTGGGTCTCCACATAGCATTTTGAGCCATCTGCTTTAATGTCCCATTAAAACTCTCACAAAACCCCATTGGTCTGCGGGGGGATGGGGGAGTGGCGGTCTGGTCTGCACCTTCATTTTCTTGCAGAGGCTCTGCATTAGGTTGGACATACACTGAGTCCCCTGGTCAGTTAACATCTCCCGAGGAAACCCAACACATGAAAACACAGATAATAGGGCATCAGCAACCTTGTCTGCCCGTATAGAGGACATGGCCACAGCCTCCGGTGGCATAGTCAACTACTGTCAGAATAAAGCGCTTCCCAGAACTGCTGGGGACGGCAAGCAGACCCATGATATCCACCGCCAATCTTTGGAAAGGCTCATTGATGATTGGTAAGGGGATCAATGGAGCCTTGGAAACATTCCTCGCCTTACCTGCCCACTGACAGACTATGCATGAACGACAGTAGTTGGCTATGTCAGTCCCCATATTTGGCCAATAAAAATTATGAATTAGCCGAGCTTTGGTTTTGTGTACGCCCAAATGCCCGGCTAAAGGAATCTCATGAGCGACCTTCAATAGTTGTTCCCTGAATGGGTATGGAATCACCAGTCACTTCTCAGATTCCCACGGTTGGTGTGAGTCAGCCACAGTCTCTGTGTACAGCTTGCCCTGCTCCCAGTACACCCTTTCGTTGCTGGACTCAGGGGGAGGATTATCTGCCAGCACCCTTAGCTTATCTAAGCTGTGATCGGACAATAGGGCTGCCTGAAAGCTGTGGCTATCAGGTTGCACATCATTTGCAGAGGTGGGGTCAGCAGCAGATGCTGGGCTCCCCTGTGTTGGCTTTCAGCGGGGTGAACCCCCTCCTCAAGCAGGAATGCTGTCTATGAGAGAGAAGCAGGTACACAGGTCTGAGGCTTACAAACATTTTGACTGCGAGTTATAGCTGCAACATATAAACTGTTATCAACATTCACATTCACATTACCCACAGCAGGGACATTGTCCAGTGGTGCACCAAGGCCGAGAGTCTCATCCACATTAGGGAGTTCCCCTGAATTTGTGCACCAGGCCTTTGGGGAACCACATATCGGGGTTGCATCCAGTGGGGGGACAGGGACATAATTAATCTCCATCTCCCCCAAATCTGTACATAATAAAACATTGGCTGGGATAGAGTCGGAGATCCCCACTTCTCTCACTCCTCTTGCCGCTCCCCCAATCCAGATAAACACGGGCCACGGGACAGCAGAGCTGAATCCTCCAAATCCAGTCAGGGACATTGTTTTCCCAGTAATGATGTCTTCAGAGTTCACCAATTCTGGGCGCAGCACAGTCACCTCTGCACTATTGTCCTTGAAGCCAACGGTAACTTTGTTGCCCACGGTAACAGGTTGTAAATTGCGCTTCTTCTTCACTTCAGCCCCAGCCACAAGGAAGATAGAGTGCCCTGCCCCGTGAGATTAAGAAGGAGTAGGGGCACTCTTACTAATGACGGGACAGGTGGCACTAACATGCCACACTTTGTTACAGGTGAAGCATTTGCACAGGTCAGTTACTAGATATGTGGGCCTTGGGGCCCCAGGAGGATAACCAGTAGGGTGCCCAGATGGTCGGTGGGGAGGGAGGAAGGGATCTCTAGCAGGCTTACCTCTCCTCCAGGTGGACTCAGGTGTTTCTCCGGGCTTCTGACATCCTGTTGGCAACATAGGAGTCTGCCAGTTCGGCCGTGTCTCCGGACGTCTTGGGTTTCCAGTCGCAGAGAAATTGCAGAACATCCGCAGGACAGATATGGAGAAGCTGCTCCTTGACCATTAGATTCAACAGGTCGTCAAAGCTGGAAACAGAGAGTCCTTCTAACCATTGCTTGCAGGTGGCACTTAAGTTGGGTCTCCAAAATCTGTGTAGCTGTCCCGTGGGATCTTTTTGCAGACTCCGAAAAAATTTCCTGCGATACACCTCCGGAGTGGGGGTGATATTTCATGACCAGAGCTCTCTTTATGGCGTCATAGTCCCCGTCTTGCTCTGGTGGGAGGTCCGAAAAAACCTCCAAGGCTTTGCTCCTTAGCCCTGGGGTCAGATATCGTTCCCACTGCTCTTTGGGCAGGTGATATTGTCTGCAAGTTTTTTCAAATCCTCATAGGAAAACATCTAAGTTTCCCCCTTCTTTTCCATCACAGGAAAGTGTTTTTAGTCAGGGATTCAAAGGTTTTTGTATCCTGGGCATGAGGCTGTGGCACTCAGCCAGCTCTCACACAGCCTGACGTTCAGCAGCAGCAGCAGCCTCTCTCCTCCTTGTTGTTGGTATTGCAGGATAACTTGTAGACGAAAATTAGGGTCACAAGTACCAAGCTGCTGCAATGCCATGCCCAGAGCAGAGTCCATGCCTCCCTGAGAACTGCCGCTGTGGGTGTCTTCAGGGGAAATTATTTCAGGAGCAAATTCCGTCACTTGTACCTGTGCGTTGTCAGTTTCGTTCTCTGATGCCGGTCCAGCTGCTGCAAATCCTGCTCCACGAGCTTACGGATCAGCAGAACCTTCGTCTTGGCTACCGGGTTGATCCCTCTCTCCTCAGCAGCGGATGAGAGATTCCTTGTTCTGGTTCTTGTACAGGGATGCCATATTCGCACAGCACCCTTTGCCAAATAAAAGATAGAAAAGAAAAACAGGGAGGGGGAACTGATTGCACGTATGTCAAGTAAGCACTGCGTTTGTTCTTGTAAGACTGGTGTAATCTTCACAAAGATACAACCAGTCTTTTAGTGCAGGGAATAATTGCTTAAACCAAGCACTAATGCTGCAATAAAAAAAAAAATATCCCACCGCTCTGCCACCAATTTGTCACGTACACACTCACCAGCACGTGACTGGGGGCCACTGTAATGGAGTCGATTTATTTCCACTTGCGCTCACCTCGCAATCAGAACACCAAAACATAGCCATAGATGGTAAAAAATATATACATTTTATTGAAGAAAACTCCATAAAAATACACAAATGTGAATATAAAAAAGGATACAAACACACACCCAAACAAAATGCTGCTACAACCCTCCAAAAACAACAGGGAAAATAGTGTCTATTTTCACCAATATATCAGAAAACAGGCTGAGATCAAATATAAATGATCCAATATCTTAAAGCATAGAGCATACTTAGCCAAGTGTCACCCAGTGTATGGAGGGGAGCAGCACACCTCACCTCTCAATCAGGTAGCAAATCAAGCATAAATCGCACCCCAAGTCAGTTCCAGGCACCCCAAGTTATCCGCTGCCACCACCTTCCTTCAATATCAAAAGACAGGAGATCAGATAGGAAGGACTGCTGATCACCTCATTGCTCTCCAGCAGCTACAAAAAATATACTCCTTCAAGGAAATGGATCCGTGCAGTTTAACAGAACTAAGCTTTTTAATTGTAACTTTAATAAGAGATAGGTACAGTGCTTAAATAAACAAAATACAAAAAACAATGACTATGACATACGCATCAATCAGTTTTAAAAATAAGAAGGATAAAACTTAGAAGCCCTTACACTTACAAGTCTTGACTTCCGGATCCCGGGGTAGGGATGAATGAAGATGGAACACAGGTCCATCAGAGATTGAACCCCAGGCTATGAACACAGATTTGACTCTGGCCATGGGGTTTTTATAGGCCCAAATCTCTGTCCAGGTTTCCCCTCCTCTCTCATAATTTTGGCTGCTCTTTTACTGGCTGAAAGTATAACGAGGTGGGTGGACACTTGATGTCTTATGAGGGTTGTTGCTTACTATCCCCACTAGATGGCAATCATGGACTGCGCTTCTGTTGTGGACAGATCAATGACCTCTGCACTGTTGTGCCTAATCGTTTTATTGTTGGGGGGGGGGGGGGTCATAGGCGACATCGGTTGGACTTTTGGGGGTGGGGATTGTATATGTTACGAGTCGTAAAATTGTCATCAATTTAGTGCTTATCAGATATGCACTGGGTTGTAACCACACGGGGTAATATACTTGTCCAAAATGACTTTCTGTGAAGTTTCACAATCACAGGCTACACATTCCATTCCTACGGGGGAGGGTGGTATTCTGAGCTACAGGAGTTGTAGACTCACAATCTAAGAAATGGTTCAATGACAATACAGAATACATATCATTTTCAGTGTACTACATTACAAGAGAGTTTTCTAGTCATGCTGTGTGACCTAGAAGAAATCACTGTGTAGGGAAGTGAGAGGGGGAGCTCTGAGTATCTCCTCTTGTGACTGGTGGATTCTGTGCTATGTATACACATTGGTGTCTCCTTCAGTTTGATCCTGCCTGTACTGATAATGATCAGACACTGAAAATCTCCCTCTACAGAACAGAAAGTGTCAGACTATTATTAGGCTTAGAGCTTTTTCACATGAAGTTTTCACTCCATGTTACAAGTGCTTTCTAGATCCGTCTTGGGGACCAATAGAGTGGACCCCAAGACAGATCGAAACCATTAGCAGTGACTTTATCACTGCTCGCGATTAGGAAGACACAGCCGGGTTCAGATGAGAGATCGCCGCATGCGTGTTTCAAAAGCGCCGCTCAGGTCCGTCTTGAAATGAATTGACATGCAATTCTTTTCAAGACGGACCCGAGTTGCGCTATGGAAACCCACAGCGGCGATCGCTCATCTGAACGCCGCTGTGTCTTCCTAATAGCGAGCAGTGATAAAGTCACTGCTAATTGTTTAGATCCATCTTGGGGTCCACTCTGTCTGTCCCCAAGATGGATCTAGAAGCACTTGTAACATGGAGTGAAAACTCCATGTGAACAAGCCCTTAGTGGCCAAAGTGAAAACTGCAGGACTTAAGAATCAATAAAAGATACTGAAAGTGACATGGAAAATTAAAAAGAACATCACCAAAAATTCCTAAAAAATGTTTTTAACATAAAAGTGTGAGTTAAACAATAAATCATTTTTTGATGACACATTTCCTCACATTGTCCTCATTAGAAACCTGTGACTTAGTCCTCGCTGTGCTGGTTTCAAAATTTAATATCAGAATAGACACATGCGCCTTATGTTGGAAGATTGACGCCTGACATCAAGTTGATTCAAAAGCAAAAGTCTTTATTTTGGTTAAAACATTCAAGCTTTTGATCTCAAGGTGTGGTAACAATGTAATATTCAATACATATTCATCACTTCACACTTTTATAATTTGTAATACCATTGGTTAGTTTAATCATAATACAGTATAATTGGTTACTTCTAATCAACATACTTTAAATCATAATACACTGTTTGTTTACTTCTAATCAACATTTTCTACACAAACAGTAACCTTCACATTATCTTTGTTTGCTTTACTAATAATAAATTTGCAGCATATCACCTGGTAAATCAGTCAATATTCATGTTTTGATTAGAACAAGAATCAACAACTTTTCTAACCATTGTTTTGATTATTAAATACTGGGAAAATAGGTTGTTTACTGTTGGGGGTGGCTATTTAATTTGGATGACATCTTGATGGTCCCAGAGGATTCTGGGAAATAAGAGATGGAATTTAACAGTTATCATCACTGTCACCATACATATATAAACAAATGCGTATTACCAGAGGTAAGAGATTGGAGGGACATAATCCAACCAGTTAGAGAATAAGTTGGCTAAATAACTTTAGATAAACCACACTTTTATTTAAGACTGAAGAACTAATTCAATCTTTTAACCCTATATTTTCTCTGGTACTAGTGGACCTCTTTATGGTTTCACTAACACACATAAAGGGAAAATTAAATGTATAAAATATTAGGTGCTTATTAATACAGTTGATTTGCAACATATGTTTGAGTATTTTTCTTCCTCTTTGAGGATTAAAAGGCCGATTTCATGCCATTTCTTAACCTTTAATACTTAACCAGTTGTCTATATAACATCCTTCGATCTTTGTCCGAAATACACATAATGAAGCATGTAGGGGCTCAGTGAAGGTTGCAGGGAAGGTTTGTAAGTGTGTGATGGGGGCACACAGTTCATAAAAGGACAGCTGCCCAGCCTCATAATCCAAAAATATCCTGAATCTATTACTGGATATATTAGCAGGTAACCGGATCTCTTTATTGTCATGTCTCACTGAATACTGATTATTATATTTCTTCAAAACCCAAGTCTTGTTATTATCTCCAATGCAAGACTGACCTCCCCTCCTGTCTATACTGGGATAACACATTCCCACCCTCCAATATCCTAATCCATTGCCATCCACATCCCAGTAATGGCGCCCTGAGGAGAATCCTCTCCTGCTTATCACCTGGGGATAAAACTGGAATCTCTCTGCTGTTTCTGGATGATTCTGCTTCTCTTGTGTCTCGTTTGCAGTTTTCAGGTCGTCTGATATAAGGATATTATTAGCAGCTGTGTTTACATCCAGTAATATGTCTGCAGGATCCTCCACATAGATCCCCCTCCTTATACCTGTTATATGTCCACATAATGTGTGGAATGTGTGTGAGATCCCAGCCACATCCAGATCATCTACATCATGGGGCTGTTTATCATGTCCCCCTGTGTCCTCATCACCTTTCCCCTCCTCAGGATCACACAAGTCACCAGTGTCGGGATTCTGTAAGACAGTCAGTGGATTCGTCATGTTACACAGCTCCTCAATGTGTCTCATCTTCCTGGACAGCTCGTCCTTCTTTATTTCCAGCTGCTGGATCAGAGCGGAGGATGAGAGTGATACTTCCTTTTTCTGCCTGGAGATCTCACTCAGGGCCCTCTTCTCCAGGTCGTCCAGCCATCTCCTGATGTCTGTAAACAGGGCAGTGACTCTCTCGGCTTCTCCAGCTGCTTTCTCTTGATCTTCTCTCATTTGCTCCTCCAGACTATGGACTCTTTCCTCAATCTCTTCTCTGTTTTTGAACAGTTTCTGGAGAATATTTCGGAGTTTCTTTTTCTTTACTTCAGAGGCTTTATCTACAGTAGTGACTCCATGTTAGGTCCTTTGTGTTCTCCAATCAAACTGCAGGACACACAGATACAAGCAGCATCCTCAGTGCAGTAATATTCCAGGATCTTCTTATGGACAGAACATTTCCTGTTCTCCAGGGAAGTGCTGGGTTCGGATAAGACGTTTTCTGCTGATTTACTGTGAAATCTCAGATGTTTACCACACAGAGAAGCCTCACACAGCAGACAGGATTTCACAGCAGGTACAGGAGAGTCCACACAGTAAGTGCAGCAGATCCCCGTGATCTCCTCTTGATCTTGCTGAGTAACCAGGAAACGTTCTGCTACATTATGTAGATTTATGTTCCTCATCAGTGCAGGCTGCTGCTGAAGCTCTTCTCTGCATTCAGGACAGGAATAATCTCCAGCCTCATCCTGTGTATCCAGCACACGATCAATACAGAGCCGGCAGAAGTTGTGTCCACATCTCAGCATCACAGTAGCCTTAAAAATATCTAAACAAATGGAGCAGAGCAGCTCGTCACTCATATCTGAAGACGCCAGGGCTGACAAGAAGGAAGAAATTAAACTGAAGGTGCCTGACCCTGGGTAAACAGGAAAGTTATAGTCACACCCATTCACTTAATCCATTCACTTAACACAATGATTTATTTGATTTTTCATTTCAGATTCTTTTTAGTAGTGAGTTGAATGAGTTGTCTTTGTTAATGCCACATTTTGGGTACTTAAAATATATTGAATAACTTTTATTAATTTTGTAGGTTTTCACTGTGCGGTATCAATAATATGATCATTACATTATATATGTAATTACAATTATGGCTATACAGATCTTTTTTGGAACCCCACTATTGAGCTGGGGGGGACAAGTGATCTGGTTACAGAGGAGGCCCCGTCCCTTTCTAAAACCATTTAGGTGTTGAAGTCTCTATTGACTAAGACAATTAAGGGGATTTGAATCCAGGACGGGTGTCAGTTTGGATCCTGGCCATGTTCAAGCTCACATCCACTACTCATATTGACCAACACAACATTCAGATTTCTGCTCTTACAGTAAACCATTTCTGTCTATACTGTCTTCACATCACAATTAAAGTAACGCAAACATAAACAGTTTGTAAACTACCTTTCAGAATTCAGTGAAAATCGAGTTTACGATAATCTGTACATAACTCCCAGGGTAGGAGATACAGAACTTTCTTCCTCATTTCTCAGAGGGAGAATCTAGGAGAACTAAGAGGACTATTAATAAATCCCTCTATCATACTTGGCACCAATCGTATAATTATACAGAATGGGTACCGAGAAAAAGGAATCAGAGGAAATTAAACAAACAGGGTGGACAATCCCTAAGACCCTCTATGTCAGCTTCCTCTTCTTTGCCATCTTCATCTGCTCCCTCTACCCACTTTCAACCTCTGCTACAGTGCGAATAGGCAGAAATACAAAGGATATTGATACGTTTCAGATTATTAATCTTTCAGATCATATCCTTACTCAGTTTGAATTACAGGTCTTTAAGAAAGGCCTATCTTTTGTGCCTAATACCCCTTTAATTTGGGTTAAAGATATCCACCTATTTGGCAGAATGCTTAAGTGGAAAACGTTTTTCAAACTTAATGAAAAAAGACAACATCTTGAGCTGGGTATCAATCCGGAAGATTTCCAAGATTTGTGTACACTCACTGATCTTTTAGATGAAGCTGAGAACGATCGCTCCAAAGGTCCCTTTACTAAATTGAGGCCTAAAAGTACAAAAATGCCTCCACTTATTGACCAAAATATCGATACCTTTGTTAAGGTTGTATGCAATGCTATTGAGAAACTACAAGGGACTCCCGAAGTTAAGCCCTCCCATTTCAATCTTTCTAAAGAAGAATACCTCGCTCTTAAAAGTCTGAAAAAGATCGCTCAATAATTATCAAGCCATCCGATAAAGGGGGAAATATAGTGATACAGAATCACGTTGATTATAAGAAAATGTGCCTTGAGATATTAAGTGATTCAGTAGGCTATGGTGTTCTGAAAACCAATCCCTCCGATTTCTTTAAAAAAGAATTGGAAGGAATCCTTAAACATGCCTTATCTTTGGAATTAATTGATAAAAACGAATTTACATTTATGTTACCAAAGGCACCACAAATTTATGGTCTCCCCAAAGTCCACAAAGGACTCCACCCTCTTAGGTGTAGACCAATTGTATCAGGGGTTAATAACTTAACACAAAACGTGAGCACATACATTGATTCTATTCTATATCCTTTTGTCATCTCATTACCCTCTTTTATCAAGGATACTACCGATCTTCTCCTTAAATTGGAAGTGTTGACCATTGATCCTGACACGTATCTTTGTAGCATAGATGTGGAGGCCTTATACAGCTCCATCCCCCATGAGGCAGGACTGAGAGCTATTCAGACCTTTTTGGAGACCCGGACCAGTTGTTGTGTTTATACTTACACGCAATTTTTTTCTTTTCAACGGATGCTATTACCACCAGCTCAGGGGGACAGCTATGGGGAGCCCTTGTGCTCCCGCATATGCAAATCTTTTTCTGGGCTGGTAGGAAAGCACCATTTTTTTTTCTGAGCAGTACCAGCAGGCTCAAGAAAATATTTTGTTCAGGGGTCGGTATATTGACGACATTATTATCTTCTAGTCTCGGTCATCCACACAGTTCCATCAGTTTGTTGAGAATTAGAATATCAACAATATTGGTCTTAAGTTCACATCAGTTATCCATAGGTCTGAACTTGTCTTTTTGGATGTTTGGATCAGGAAAGGTCCAAATGGATGTTTGGAAAAATCTCTATTTAGGCAACCCATGGCAGGTAACAGCCTGCTTAGGTGGGATAGTTTTCATCCATTCCCACTACGCCAAGGTATCCCTAAGGGACAATATATCCGTATCCAGTGCAACTGTTCTACTCCTCAATCATTTAAGGAGGAAACTGATATTCTGCAACAAAGATTCCAAGGGAGATTCTTTCACCTGCTCATAGAGCTGATCGTATCTCTTTATTACACTCACAAAAATCAAAGGAGTCCAAATCAGATGGGAAACTCAGAGTGATTGGTACATTTGACAATGCTTTTAAGCAGATAAAAGGGATTATTACCAATTTCTGGCTATTATTACAGCAAGATTCCGATTTAGTGGAATTTATTGATCCTTATCCCTGCATAACGTTAAGGCGGGGTAAAAACCTTGGTGATTCCCATGTCTGTAGTCATTACACTCCTCCATCTGCCCAGGGCACGTGGCTTAAAAATTGAGTCACTGGTACCTATAAATGCGGTAAATGTAAAGCATGCAAACACGTTTTGATCTCAAAAATGGTTACCAATCTAACCACTGGAAGAATTTTCCATATGAAGAGTTATGCCAACTTTAAGACCCGAGGCTTTGTTTATCAAGCTTCCTGTGGCTGCCCCTGTATGTATGTTGGTAAGACAGTTCGGGAGTTTAGACATATACCTGGAATGAATTCACATTACCATTTCTGGATTTGAGCATCTCAAAAAATCCAGATTTTACACTCAACACTAAAGTATACAGGAAAACAACATCCACCAATAGCCTCCTCAGATGGGAAAGTTGCCACCCGAGACCCCTAATGAAAGGGATTCCATCGGGGCAGTACTTACGTTTGAGGAGGAATTGCTTGGACACTGGTACATTCAAACAACAGGCCAAGGACCTCAAAGATAGATTCATTAAGAGGGGTTATCCACAAAAACCTCTAAAGGAAGCCTTTCAAAAAGCCCTAGAAGAGGACAGGATTAATCTCCTGGTCCCTAAGAATAAAGATGAATCTTCTAAATCTGAAGGGAGTGACCTGCATATTATTGGGGACTTTAGTTCCAATGCCCATCAAATCAGGGACATTATAAATAAATATTGGAAGGTCCTTCTGCAAGATGAAGCCCTTAGAGCCATTTTACCATCCTCCCCGAATATTACATATAGGAAAGGTCGGAGCATTGGGGATCGTCTAGTTAAGAGCCATTTTTGTGCACCCCCTCAAAGGGAAACGTGGCTTAGCAGACAGCCTAATGGTTGTTTTAAATGTGGTACATGCAAATTTTGTCCCTTTTGTCGTGAACTGCAAGCAATTTGGTAGTGGTGGGGGTGATCGGAGGTACAACATCCGAGGTTTTATCAATTGCACCTCAGTTGGTGTGATTTATTTGGCAACATGTCCATGCGGACTGAACTACGTGGGAAAAATGAGACGAGAATTTAGATGTAGGATAGGTGAACACGTAGGAGATGTTAAAAGACGCATGGACACATCCATTGCTAGGCATGTCTGGGAGAAACATGAAGGAAAGGTGGAATGTCTACAATTTAGAGGGATAGACATCGTGCGACCCCCTGTAAGGGGAGGGGATTGGGATAAACTCATTCTCCAAAAAGAGGCGCAGTGGATCTATAGATTAGATTGTGTATATCCACGTGGTCTTAACGAATCCCTCTCTTTTTCCTGTTTTATCTAAGCTCATCTATCTGGTTAGGAATATAATAGTTCTTACTCTGGTCCTTATATTATCAGCCTTTGGTCTCTAGGTGTTCGGATCATTTTTTTGTTGATAATACACT
This sequence comes from Phyllomedusa bahiana, assembly GCA_025379985.1. Classification (NCBI taxonomy): domain Eukaryota; kingdom Metazoa; phylum Chordata; class Amphibia; order Anura; family Hylidae; genus Phyllomedusa; species Phyllomedusa bahiana. The sequence goes on from JAODAL010015289.1 coordinate 18,911, forward strand.
GTCCTGCTTATAAACATGGTTTTTTTGTCCCATGGTACTTACCATTTTATGCCTAGACACTTACCAAACATTATATATATGTTCACTTTCTGGCCACAGTTATTAGCTATATTTGTTCTCTGTGACGTTTTCTGATTATAATAGTCAGCACTATATGTTTCCCCTTATACAGTTACTTTTACAAAGTTTGATTGGTATTCTATATAGCCTTATGGAAACTAGTTTATTAAGTATGTTCCCTGCTTTGCATCTGCTAATGGGATACGTCGCGTCTGTTTTGTCAGGCATGCGATGTGTTGGTTGATGTGCGTCGGTGATCCGCACTGTTTAGTACCTTTTGCGCATGCGCCATATGGTCTGCTGTGATTAGCAGCCACTTTTTAATGTCCGCGCATGCGCATTCTATGTAGGAGACGCCGCTGGTCTCCTTTTTCTGGCATCGGTGTTCCGCGCCATCTTTAGTTTGTTGCGCATGCGCAGTGTGGTTTTTTATCACCGGTGGCCATCTTTGAATGTCGGCGCATGCGCATTGTGTATGTCGGGACGCCGGCATGGTTTTAGTTTGTTCACAGGTCCAAATGCCGGCTATTCAGATCAGGGGTCTATGTGGCTAATCAGGTCAGTGGAATGTCGTAAGTGGGCGGTATTACATGTGTTTGAGAGGACACTTATCTTATAAATAGTTGGCCATTAACAGGCATTGTTGTGGGACATTTTTCACCCTTACTACAAAGGAGTACCCACCGTGGAGTATACCACTCTCTCTTGGATGTTCAGGTACACTAACCTGTCTTGTTGAGTACTTTCCTTCTCTGAAGTATGCATTCTCTTTTTGTGATTAGGAAATTTTGAATATATTTTTTTCTGTATATTGCTTTTAGGCACACCAGCCTTTTCTGAAGATCTCTTCTGATCAGGTATTATGTATTTGTGTCCGTGTTTGACACTGTTAATGTGAATTACAGCGGTTTGGCTTGTTTTCTCAACCCCATTGAAAAGTCCCTGAGATTGGGATGAAACGCTGCGTCTGGGGATTATAGGTATCTGTATAGGATACTTTGATTTTCATGTAGTTCTCATTGGCCGATCCCTGATTCTGCACTAGATTTAGGGGATTGTTTAGGGAATATTAGAGACCTTTTCGGCAGGGTCGCCCTTTTCGGAGCGGGTTCTCTGCTGTGGGACAATAATAGGTGCCTGAGTAGGGATAGGACAGGTCAGGCCCTTTGTTGTTATATTGGTGTGTAGGTGCTAATTGTACCTCACTACTGTGGTACATTCTTGGATTTTTTTTCCACATTACCTTAATAGGTTTTTAACAATTATAATTAAAAGTTATATTTTAGAGGAATTGTCTATTTTTGGATATTATCTTGATTTATCTATTCCCCTAGTCTCTTCATCCTGGGACACTTTTTGGATTTTCGGATATTAAACATCATCGGGATACCCCCCTTGCACGCCACATGAATACTGTACATCCTGATCATCCACAGTCTATTACTTTCTCAGTAATTGAGGTTGTAACTCCTTCCCCATGATTTCGATAGAAAAATACTCCAAAGAGAATCCCATTAGATCTTCTATCTGAGAACCATCCAGCCACATAGTCTGAATGACTCTTTTATTTTTACATCATTTATTTGACATAATGGTATCATTTTGACCTGATCATATATCCTTTAACATATTTTGTTATCACATAGTTATGTATTTTCTGGGTCACAGTGGTATATATATTTTAAGATCTTTTTGCTCAGCACATTATATGTCCAACATTTATATTTTTTGCAGCCTACCTTTGTATTTTATTATTTCGAACTATATCTTTATACTTGTTTTTCTCTTGTATATTGCCTTTATTTTGTCATTGATATCTATATGGCATAAGTATTGCTAGCCAATGGACTTTGTATTCTCTTTGACCTTTGCATGTGTGGTTGTGCTGTGTTCTATAAACATTCTATTGCTGTGGGTTACTGCCGGTAGATACATATGCCTGCGTCTGCGCGTACGTTTACGCAGACTCAACATTTCTATGGGCAGCATGTAGTACCTTAGGCCAGCTTCATCTTGTCTGTTGCACCTGCGTGTCTCTGTCATGCAGGCGCACTTGCATTGCCCGCACCAGTATGCTTGTATGCCCGCACTTGGCGCGGCGGTGCACCTGCGCGTACTGTCACTCGGACGCTGTGATACTTCCGCCGCCCTTGTTTTGCTTTGGGTTTGTATAACTTTATTGTTCATCCCATACATGCACAACAATGTGCTCTGGACGCCACTTCTGGCATCCGTTTCCTATTGGTGAGTTCGTTTATTCTTTACATGTATTTATAGATGTATAGGTCCTTATTTTCACTTGCTGCTATTTCTACTCATCTGTGACCATCGCTCTGTGCAGTACTACTGGCTATCACATGATCCTGGGATCGGTTATTTACTATAGGCATTCGGAAGGGACGTAAGCATATTATATATGTATTGCTATACAGACATATATTTTGTTCCCTGATGAACCCACACGACTGCTGGGAGAAACGCGTCGGAATGTTTTGTTATTGTTAAAGATGTTTTATGTCTGTCTTGTTGTCAGTCTGTCCCTACTGCCATTATTGTAGACAATATATATATATATGTTGTGTGGCTATTGGTGTTATATGCTTCCTTTCTTTGTGTTCTTGTTACATGTTTTAGTGTTTTTCTTTGTAGTACTGTAAGTTATTGTTAGGGTGTTCCAGTGCGGGGTCGCCCTTGTTGGGGCGAGTGCTCTGCTTTTTATTATTTTTCTAAATATGTGAGATTAGGCAAAGTTTTTAATATGATTGTATTAAAAGTTATATTTTAAATGTGATTTTTGACCGTTAGGCATTTTCCATACCCTTAGTAGTTCTATTATACTGATGATAAAACCTAATCCTCATCAGTGGGAGGCAAATACTTTTCTAGTCTGAAAGACTCCTTGTCAGATTTCATCAACATGAGGTATAATAAAACTTAAAATGGTATTTCCACTCACAATATTCATGACATAGCAATCAATAGGCTATAAATGTCTGGCTAGCAGAGGTTCCAACTTTGGGACTTCCACCTATTGGGAGAAAACTTAAAGGGGTTTTCTCATCACACACTTTCGCAGACTTTAGCTGTTGATCTCTCATAGCTTCAAAACCAGGGGTGTGTCTCTCCTCCTTGTAGGCGTGTCTTGCCTCACTGAAGAGTTGTGACATCATCATTCTGTGTAAGCAGTGGAAGGGAGAGGATGTCACAGCTCTGCAGACCTCCTGCAATGATCAGTTCTCATTTCTACAGAGCTGTCACCTATCCCCCAGGCTGCACAGGCTCCTTGTAACCAGAGCATCTGCATTGCTGTAAACAGTTAAACATACAGCCTGAACTGATTAAACAAATGTGAGAAACGCATGCTGCCCTTCCCCCCCATCTGGTATAAGACAGAATGTAGAGGAGAGCAGCATAGACTGATGGCTTATCAGTAGGATAAGCCATAAAAGCCTGATATGTGCATGTTCCACCTCTAAGACCCGCATATATCTTAGTAACACGCCCCGAAAAATCTCTTTCGCATAGCTCTCCATTCTGTTCTATGAAAGTTCCATGTATAGTCAAACAGGGCACTCGGCTGTATTTGTAACTCCTATAGAACAGAATTGAGAGCCATGCACTTGCACGACCAACCCTCCGTTGAGTAACATAACTTTTAGAAGCCAGTCCCATTAGAGGTGTGGATCCTACCTACCTTTTAGACTTTAATGACATATTCTAGCCATATGCCATCGATGACTATGGTGGAAACATCACTTCAAACAATTGAGAGTCTCACATCTTCCTTAACTAGAACTGAGAGAGCAACAATCATGGTGGTCACCTATCCACCTCATCCCATTCTCTCTAGCGTGCCAAGCAGATTATCATAGTATATGTGCTTTACATTTTTCATAAAGGAATATCCTTCTGGGTAAACCTCGAAGACTGAGGGGTCAGGACACGATGCAAGGATTTAAAGAGCACTAAAGAGAACTAAAATAAACACAGACAGGCACTTTTATACTTTTCTCTGTGGCATAGTGTTACTTGGCACCTACTGTCTGTTTATATCATGTATATGGTTCCCAAGCAGGGTAAATAGACATCCCCTTTAAGTAAGGTAATGCTTAGGGCATCACTGATGAAGGTTTGTGGTTGAACTGGTTTTATTATGTTTATTATGATTACTGCTCTTTAACCAGGTATACATACAGACCTGACCCTGCCCAAGATCAAATTCATCCCTACACAATGAGCTGGTGTAAGGCAAGGAGCAGCATCAATGAATTAGTCAGAAATGAGAGTTTCACAGCTAAGATTCTGGGGTAATGTGCACTTTTATGTTTTCTTATTTATCTGTAAAAGTTTCCCACTCACACCTATGCAAATTCACAGCCCTCCCTGTGTAGGTCTCATTCGGTCAGACAATGAGCTTCATGCTAGAGACAAATACACATACTAAATTATATGTAGCAGAGCTGTTTGTTATTTCGCTTTCTTAGTTTTTTTTCTCTTTTCTGGGAAAGAAGCTGAGAAGCTCAAGCACCCTCTATTGGATGTAACAAATCCTCAGTTTGCTTCTGATTCACTGATCATTCATCTGCATAAAGCTGTTTCGGGGTTTTGCTCCTCATCAGTGCAGAGCAGAGTTTGCTGGTTGGCTGGGTGGGAGGCAATGAGTGGCTCAGAAAGGGGAATATCTCATTGTGTGGAGTTTTGAGATTGCCGTTTTGTCCTCCACTAAGCATCTGCATATCACAAGGTATTATGGGAAAGGAGCTGAGAAGCTCGAGCTCCATCTATTGGATGTAACATATCCTCAGTTTGCTTCTGAGTCATTGAATCTTAAAAAAGCAAAAGGCGTATTAGCCAAGCCAGTATCACTCATTTGCATACAGCTGTCTCAGGGCTTTGCTCCTCATTACTGCAGAGCAGAGTGTGCTGGCTGGCTGGGTGAGAGGCAATGGGTGGTTTAGAATGGCAAATATCTCTCCTTGGGGAGAGCACCATACAGGTGTGTGCAATTTTTTTTCTGATGTCCTATGTAAAACAAAAGGCAAGGCACTATGATATTGTGTTGAGTTATGCAAATTCTGTTTTTCCCCACATATTTTTGCTTTTCTATCTGTTCCTGTATGTATTGCAAAAATGTTTATATTTTTTACATTTTTTATGATATTTTACTCTTACTCAGTAATCCCACTACATAGAAGTCAGCTGACACCCACAACAAAGAGCAGGGAACAGAACCGGCTCCGTTCCCTGCTGTTTACCCATTTAGGTGCCCTTTAGGTGCCATCTAAATCAGTGAGAAATGGTGCTGCGTAACATTCCTCACTGTTCCTCATTAATAAAGCAGCTGAAAGCCTCATAAAAGCTTCCATTTCCACCATGTTTAGCTTTCTAATACCCCCAGCCCAAGACAGGAAGTTATAAAACTGCCATTTTTAAACACCCTTCTGCATTGCTGATAAATGCAGAAGGGTATACAGACAATCATACCCCCCATGTGGTCAAGTTCCCTGAGGAAACTTAGGGCCTCATATGAAAACTGGTAGGTGTAAGACTTTCTTTGCTGCCAAAGCAACCAATCAGTTTCCCTTTCATTTTATATAGTGCTCTGAAAAAAAGTAAAGGGGAGCTCTGATTGGTGACAACAAATGGAGAGGGGCTTGAGGACTTATTTAATCCCCCTATTTGAGTCAAGATTTTGTCTGGGAGACAACTATCCTAAGGGATGTGGGTCATACAGACCCGGATGGGAGCATCTTTCCTGTCATTTACCAGTAGGTACTCTGTCTATATTTGCTGGATGGATATTTACTGTTTTTATATATTCTGGTCGAGTAATGCATGGATTATTAATGTTTTTTACAGGGAGACCTTTCCTGGGTACATTTAGATTGTGAAACGAGTAGATGCAGTCTTTGGTATGTAAATTTACTTTTTGGAGATATAAGTTTAAAAATTTAAATTCTTCGTTTGGCCTACTGATGAGTCAGCGTGAGGAAACACGTTTGGGGAAAGTATTTTTGTGACTAACTATATTACTTGAAAATCTTTTGTATTAGAAAAAAGTTTATTTGGTGCTGTAATTCCCCTATTTGATAGGTCTTTTTATAAGGTTTTAAATTTTTGGGTTGTGGGGTTTCCCCTTTTGTTAAGGTAACTACTCCATTCGCTTATTATACCCTTCTGACATATTACTTGTTTGTGCCCCCTTTTGGGTTTGTTAGGAGAAAGGAATGCATGGGGGGTTTGCCTTATCGGGGCGGGTACTCCCCCCAAGGACATATCCTGAATTAATTGGGTGAAAATTTGAAGGATATCCCTGGATTGTTTTTTTTTGTTTGTAGTTTGTTTTAAAGAGTATTTAAGGTTACTTTTTAATAAGTGGGGGATGAGCGATTATAATCGACAAAGTTGAAATCGGGCCGATTTTTGGTGTCGGAAATTTCCGTTTCGCGACTTTGGGGGAAATTGCAGAAAAATCTTTTTTATCGCGCTTTTTCTGCATTTCCCGTCATTTGGCTGAGCAAATCAGTTAGAGCATAGACAGGGTGGGGGTGTGCGATTTGCGTAATGTGATGGTTGTCAGGGGCGGGAAAATCCGTTTTGCATAGAACAGCGTTTCCTATTCAGCATCGTTTTCGTGTCTTCATAGAGCAAGCTTGGCTAGGTCTCTCTCATACGCTCGCTCAGGGGAAAAGTTTTTCCTTTATTCATAAGAAACTATGTTTTAGCGGGTGAACATTAGAATATAGGTAGATTAGAAAATTTCGTTCTTGTTAGTTGACAGAGATTTTAAAAAGAAGATCTCGTTTTCACCCCCGGGGTACGGGGGGGGTTGGTGGTATGAACACAGAAAGGGGGGCTTTTGAAGGAGGGTGTATTTGTGACCCCAGACTTGCTTTGAACCTGCATTGAAATTCCTTTTTTTTTTTACCATTTTTTGCAAATTGTACTTTTTTTTTTGTGGCCGTTTTTTTTAAAAGACCCACCTTACTTAACTTGGATAAAGAAATTTTTACTAAGCGGGTGTTTTCATGGTGAAAAAAACCCCCCTTTTTTTTATCCGTTAAATTTTAAAATTGCTGTTTTTATTTTGTTCGCCCGTTTTGTTCAAAGAACCCCTTGTATTACAAAAGGATACAAATATTTTTAGAAAATGTGGTGTTTTTACTGGTAAAAAAAAACCCCCTTTTTTTTTTGTAAAAATTTTAAAAATAGGTTTTTCATTTTGTGCAGCCCGTTTTGTTCAAAGAGACCCTTGTATTAAAATTGGATCAGAAATTTTTATAATGTGGGTTTTTCATTGGTGCTAAAACCCCACCTTTTTTTCCGTTTAAATTTTAAATGCTGTTTTTCATTTTGGTGCGCCAGTTTTTTTCAAAGGAGCCACCTTTATTTAAATTTTGGTTAAATAAATTTTGTAGTAACTGGTGTATTTCATTGGTGCAAAAACCCTTTTGTTAAAACTTTTAAATTTGTGTATTTTACTTTGGTGCAGCCCCGTTTTTTTTTAAAGGCCCAAGCTTGTACTTCATTAGGAAAGAAATTTTTAGAAACTGTTGGTGATTTCTTTGGGTGCAAAAACCCCTTTGTTACCCGTTAATTTTAAATAGCTGTATTGCACTTTGGGGGGCCCCAGTTTTGTTAAAAGAGCCCTTGTTCTTAAATTTTGGTCAAAAAATTTTTAGAAACTGTTCTGTGTTCATTGTTTAAAAAAATCCCAATTTTCCCCCGTTTTAAACTTTTGAATATTTTTTTTGGTCGGTGAATTCGTTTGGGCGATAGCGCATTGTATGAAGTTTGTTCAAAATATAAATTCTTTGCCCCTCTGGGAGTTGAAAACCCCGGGGGACTAAAGGAAGAACACTTTTGTTTTTGTCTTACGGTTCTTCCCCCCCCCAGACCCCTTTAGGGGTATTCGTTGAAAAATCTGTTTCTAATCCTATTGGCTGTGGGAAAATTGGGGATTTAAAAATGTGGTTTTTGCCGTCTTTAAATAAGGCTGTAAAACCCTTTTCCATCCCTTTTTAAAATATACATGTGGGTAGTAAAGTAAATTTTCTAATAGGAGTTGCAAGGGCCCTCCAAATAAACGAAACATGGGAAATTGCTCCCTTTGGCAAATAGTTTGAAGATTAATAGTTTGAGGTTGTTATTTGGGCGACTTTAATCCCCAGACAAAAAAAGGGATCTAAAAACCCTGTAGCTTCACAACAAAAAACGGGTTTTTTGTCTATAACTAAAGTTATTATTTTCCCAAATGGTGGGTTTTCGATAGGGAAAGGCCCCTTCTGATTAATTTGATAATAGATGACAGAGTAACAAGGTTCGGGTTTTGGGGGCCTGGGATAGTGACCAAATTAATAATTTCCCATTTACCCTTCAAGGCTCCGGGTCTGGACCCCAAAAAACACTGAATTTGGGAAGGCTAATTTTCCCTGTTAGAGGGCCAAAAAAATGTTTGACGGGGACAGGTGTTAAAAAATGCAGAAAAAAATAAATGGGGTCTTTAAAAATCTTGGGCCCACTGGGGGTACATCCCTTTGGTAAAAAATAATTAAAAAACGGGAAAAAAACCCAATGTGGATAAAAGGGGTGTAAAGGAGGCAATAAAAATAAAAGAAAACGTTTTAGCTCTAAAACAGGAGGGCGTGAAGAGAACTAAAAAGATATGGGGAAAGGGAAAAAAAAGTGTGTAAAAAAAAAAGATAAAGGCAGCAAAGTGGAGACAGAAAGAATATTGCAATAGAAAGTAAAATAACCCCAAAATATTTTTTAAAGATTAAAATAGTAAAAGTTTTAAAAAAAAAATGTTGGCCCTTTAAAAAATAAGAGGGGAGGACACTAGAGGGCGTGAGGAAAAAACCCAAAACCCTTTAAACAAATTTTTTTCCCCCCTGTATTTACGAGAAGGATGAGCTTCCTGTTGAACAGAGGGTGGGTAAACTCCAACTTAAAAGTTTTGGGCTAAGCAGGAAGAAGTGCAGCTCCCCCTTGGAAGTTAAAAAGACAAATCCAGGCCCTGCGGTATACACCCACGTGTCCCACGGGAGTTTAAATATGTCTAGATAGGCCCCCATTTTTAATTTCTGGGGTGTTAATAACGGGGTAGTCCAAAGGTTGGCGATAGCAAATGTGGTTTCCAATATTCAAAAAAGGGGGTCAAAAAAAGGTCCAGGAAACTTAGGCCCGGGAAGCTTAACTCTGTTGTGGGAAAATGTTTGAGGTTTTCTAGAGATGTATCTGGAGTATCTCACTGAAAAATAAATGTATAACCCCTTCCCGGCTGGGTTTTTGAGGATCGGTCCCCTCAGACTAAACTCATCAGCTTTTGGGGTCGTGCTAGATGGATGGGGTGAGGCAGGGGTGTCTTTTTCTAGTTTTTTAAAAAATTTGATCGGTGCACTAAAAAGGGTTTGGTAAATAAAAAGAGAAATGCTTGGACGGGGGGGAAATGTGTGCAAAAAGGTTAGGCAAAATGGCTCATGTAGAAAACAAAGGGTAGTAATTAACGGTACATCTCGCTGGAAACGCTGTTTTGGGGTCCACAAGGGTCGTATTGGGCCCTTCCCCTTTAAAATTTTCATTAAATGATTTTACAGGGTTACACGTAGGAAAAATATCGTCTTTGAGAGATATAAATCTGTCTTAAAAAACACTAATTGGGATAATGTGTTATTTCAAAGGGTTGGTTAAATTGGGGCCTGGGGAGGGAATGGCAGATGGGTTTAATATGTAAATGCAAGGTTATGCACTTTGGGGGGGGAAAATTCTTATGATTACTGTTAAAAGGAAAAAATGGGTAAAAGTACTGGAGAAAAATATTGGGGGAAACCCCAGTGGGCGTAAACTTAAACTGTGCAGCTATGTCAGGGCAGTCAGGCTAATAGGATCTTTGGGGGGTATTAAAAGGGGCATAGAGGACTGTTGAGAACATTATTCTCCCCTTTTACAAGTCATGGGTTAGACCACAATGGAAATTGTGTACATTTTGGGGACTGTGCACAGGGGAAGACATTGTAGAGCTTTAAACAGGGCAAAGGCGGGCAACAAAAAAAAAAAAATAAAAGGACTGGGTGGACTACAGTACCCGAAAGATTAAACAAGTTAGGGGTTATTTATTTAGAGAAAAGAGGCTTTGGGGGGCAATAAATTGTTTTAAATACATAAGGGCAATTAGGATCTCTCCCAAGATTTATTTATACCAGGGGTGTAATAGAACAAAGGGGGGTCCCCTACGTCTTGAGGAACGAAAGTTTTACATTTAAAAAAGAAGGGATTTTTACGTAAGAGCAGTGAGATATGGAATTCTCTGCCAGGGGATTGTCATGGTGAATTCAATACGGCGTTCAAAAAATGGTTTAATGCATTTTGGGGGTAATAATATAAAAAGTTATAGGTCTAGGATTCGTAGGGGGTCATTGATCGGGATTTTTTGATTCCAGATTGGAGGGGAAGGAATTTTTCCTAAATAGGACAATTGGCTTTACCCCTTGGGGGTTTTTGCCCTTTTCCCTTGGACAACCCTTAGCACACAGGCTGAAAATGGTGGACGTTTTTCTTTTTTCGGCCTTCAAACTATGAAACTAGGAAACCTTTTTTAAATTTTTATCTTTCTGAACATGGAGCGGGGAAAATTAGGTGGTAAACGGAAAAAGGGGTTGGGGCATGGGGTTTTAGGCGAGAGAAGGTGTCCTTTTAGTGCTGGCGCAAAAAAGCAGCCGGGATCGTCGGTTGTCATCGCTGGGTCGGTGCCCTGTAATCTCAGTAACGAAACCCGCATGCCAAATTTTTCTTAGTGGTTAATGCAACCCCGCTCCGAGTTTTTTCCCCCTGGCCCCCCAGATTTAAGGGGCATGCTGTGATCCAGGAAAGGGATAAATTAAAAGTCCTTTTTAAAATAAAAAAGGGGGTTCAAAGACTCCTTTTCGGCACTTTTTTTAAACTGGGGGTCATGCGGTTTGGGGTCATGCTGTGGCCCCGGGGTATAGTCAATGTCCAGTTCACTAAAATGGGTTGAAGATGCTTTTTCCCGGGACTTTTTAATCTGTGGGTCGAAGGTTTAATGGGCATACTGCGGTCAGGAAGTATAGCAATGTCCAGTTCAAAAAAAATGGTGGTTCAAAGACTCCTTTTTCCGGCACTTTTTAAAAAAGTGGGTAGACTGGTTTGAGGGTCCCGCGCGGTCCGGACAGTTAAGTCAATGTCCCGTTCAACTAAAATGGTGGTTGAAAGACTCCTTTTTTTGGACTTTTTTTTTTTGGGGGTCATGCGGGTTTTGAGGCTTATGCTGTAGCCCAGGACAGGTATAGTCAATGTCCAGTTCAACTAAAATGGTGGTTGAAAGACTCCTTTTTCCGGCCCTTTTTTAATCTGGGGGTCATGCAGCTTTGGGGCTCATGCTGTGGCCCAGGACAGGTATAGTCAATGTCAAGTTCAACTAAAATGGGGGTTTGAAAGACTCCTTTTTCCGTACTTTTTAATTGGGTGTCTGCAGGTTTGAGGCTCATGCTGTTGGCCCCGGACATGGATAATCAATGTCAGTTCAAGTAAAATGATGGTTCTAATAATACTGCCTTCTGGCACTTTTTAATTTGTGGGTCAATGCGGGTTTTAAAGGGGTTTCATGTTGTGGTACAAGACAGGGATAGTGAATGGTCTGTGACTTTTTTTCTGTGACTTTTATAACCTAACTGTCTTGCCTAAGATGTGGCACGTATCCAGTTTGTTGTGGATGTTAATTCCAGCTTCTCCAGCCCTGTTTGGGTGTAAGAATGAAGGTGTTGTTCCTCTCCCATAGACTTTAATGGTCATCAGCGATAATCTGTTATCGACTATCAGCACACGTCAAGATAATTCCCGATATTGACTATCGAATCGATACGATAGTTGCACAATTCGCTCATAACTTTTAAATAAGGAATTATTTGTTGTGGTATAATAGTATTCTGGTATAATTCCGGTTGTTGGGAAAGTTTATTGTGTTATTTATTTAACACATGTAATGGCTGGCTTTGTTACAAAAAGTATTAAACCGGATACCTGGTTGCAGGAAGCAAGGGAAGTCTTTTCGGATCAGGCTCTAACACCACTGACATACTCCCCCACCATTAAGTCAGCCTTCAGAGATTTGACACGAGTATATAAGAATTATACAACATCGTGGTGGGAAATAAAAATCCTTGGATTATAACAGCAGAAATCATACAAGAGATGGAATTATCTTTTCAGCGAGGTCTAAAATCAGAAGTAGTCTTAGCTAGGTGGGAAAAAGAAGCAACTGAATCCTCAATACGGTTTATGCAAGTTTTATTAGACGAAGAAAAATCTCGTTTTGAAAAACTTAAAGAAAAACTTCAGGGTCAAACTGATCTGACCCTTAAAGGGGATGTATCGCTTCCTTACTTCGGCTCATTCACACTGTGCTTAGCTTCTCAACTCTGTGAATGCAGGGGCGTTTCTTCCCCTCCCAGCTGGATGCATCATCCCCCTTCACTGCTGGCCTGAGACTCCCCCACCTCCCCTCTGAGTCCACATTCACTGTGTCTCTCCCTATCAGTCTTATTTTATAAGAGCTGTATACATACCACAGGCTGCATTCAATCTAATTGAGCATGACTCCCCTTTTCCCGCTGGGATGTATTACAGCTTTCTAAGAACGGCACAGTTTTGCGTGTATGCAGGAGAGTTAGGCACAGGTCAAATCTTGTTTTCCAAATTTTACAATCTGCTGCAGTTGTTTCTGTAGGTGTGGAGACAGAAAAATGCTACGGCCCTAACTCTGAGTCAGAGAAAACAGCTCGGTGAATCGACCCAGGGGCTGTACAGAATGTAAATGAGCTCTCAGCTAGTGAAATGCAAGGAGGAGGGATTAGACCCAAACTGGATATCAGTGTAAATAAAAACACAAGATAAGGGACACTGTGAGAACAAGGCATCTTTGCTAATGACATCCAATTGCAAAGTTGCTTGTTTTCACTGTCCCCTTATTCTGAAGACCATTTAATGAAACGATAACACCCCTTTAAGCTTAAAACGGATCCTGATTGTGAGACTAAGGAGGTTGAACTTCAGAATAAACAAAGACATCAAAACTTTGTTAAGGAGCGGAAACATAATCTGTTTTTGCGAGATTTGGCTGATCTCAAAGAAGGGAGAGTATATTCCTTCCTAAACCCCAAAACTAGTAATAAAAGATATGAGGGAGAAACTGACATCTCTTCCTCAGAGGCAGAGTTCTCTGAAATAGAAAGAACCTATCCAACGAGGGGGGTAGGAAGTAGAGGAGGAGGAACAGGCAGAAAAGGTAGAGGGAGAAGAGGATGGGGATCTCGGATAGGACAAAGAATGGGTACCGCAGGAGATGGGAGCATGTCTTCCTCTATAGCCTCTGGTTCTGCCAATGTTCCTTTTTTAGATCGGTCGACACCAGAGTATCCCCTGAGAAGCAAGGAAACAAACTCCTGCTAACTAAGAGTGATGATTTACAAATTATTAATTTATCTAAACGGACCATTACGGAAACAGAGAATATAGTATTGAGTAAAGGTCTCACTTTTGTTCCCACCAACAGTTACAGGGACTTTGAATGGGTTAAGGACATCAATCTCTTTGTTCGCAGGATAAAATGGGCTGAACTACTCCATAAAAAAGATATCAGGGAATGTGATCCACTGGGAGCTGGACCAGGCGATTTGGAAGGGATACGTACTCTCTGCAGTCTTCTGTCTGAAGAAGACAGAGAAGTGGGAGAGGGACCCTTTACTTGTCTTTACAATAAGAGTAAGAATATGCCACCAATACAACCATATTCATGCATTGACACATTCCTTGATGTAGTGACGGATGAGCTAAAGACCCTTAATATCAAAGGTGGAGGATCAAAAAATCTGTCAAAACAAGAATGGCAAGCATTGATGGCCCTTGAAAAGGATGAGTCCATTATAATAAAACCTGCAGACAAGGGGGGCAACATCGTGGTTATGGATGTCGACCAATACCAGTCCATGTTTTGAAGTTACTACAGGATAGAGAGTGTTATCAGATCCTAAAAAAGGACCATACACCTCGACTGACGGGGGAATTAAAAGTGATTCTGGATCAAGCCCTAATAAATCATGTTATCAATAAGAAAGAATATGAGTTCCTTCTTCCAAAACCTTTTATGGTTTACCAAAAATCCATAAGGGGATCTCCCCTCTTAAAGGTAGACCTATAGTCTCTGGCATAGATAGCCTTACTCAAAACCTCGGGATCTATGTTCTATAGACTATTTTGAGATTTTTTAAGTGCTTTACCAACCCATGTCAGAGACAATTCCGATTTATTACTTAAATTGGAAGGAGTTACAATTGACCAAGATGTTCTTCTATGTAGCATAGATGTAGAAGCGCTGTACTCCTCAATTCCCCATGTGAAAAGGCTGGGAGCAGTGAGGTATTTTCTTGAAACAAGAGGTACTCAATATGGGGAACATAACCAATTTATACTTGAACCTCTGAGGTTTTTCTTGGAAAACAATATTTTTGTGTTTGATGGAAAGATCTACTACTAGCTCAGATGCACAGAAATGGGGAGCCTGAGTGCTCCCACATATGCAAATGTGTTCCTGGGTTGGTGGGAGGATGTTTATGTTTTCTGTGAGGATTTTCAGGCCTTCACTGAGAGAATTGTATTGTGGACACGCTACATTGACGACATCTTTGTGTTATGGAAGGGGGATAGCCAAGCCTTTGAGGTGTTTGTTGAGAAACTAAACTATAATTATGTGGGTTTGAAATTTACCTTCGAATGGAATGCATTCACACTCCCATTTTTGGATCTATTGATTTCAAAAAACTCTGATTGTTCCCTAAATACAAAGGTCTTTAGGAAGAATACATCCACAAATATTCTAGTAAGATGGGACAGTTGTCACCCAAAATCTTTGATTAAAGGAATACCGAGGGGACAGTATCTTCGTCTCCGCTGTAATTGTTCAGAATTACAGACATTTAAGACGCAGGCTAAAGATCATAGGAATCGATTTAGAGCGAGGGGATATCCTGCTCCTCCTCTTAATGAGGCATATTGGAAATCTATGCAAGAAGAAAGAGTAGGCCTACTTGTGCCCAAAAAAGATCGGGTATCCCTAGGAGTGAGGGCAGGACTGACCTGAGGATCATCGGGGAGTACAATGAAAATGCATATCAGGTCCGTAGGATCATTCAGAAATACTGGAAACTTCTATTGCAAGATGATGATCTGAAGGAATTGCTCCCCACTGTCCCACAGATCACCTTCCGAAAAGGAAGAAGTCTGAGTGATCGATTAATAAAGAGCCATTTTTGTCGACCAGCACCTAGAGAAACCTGGTTGGGAAGACAAACCAACGGTTGCTTTAGGTGTGGAAACTGTAAATTCTGTCAATTTGTGAAAAACTGTAAAGAATTTATGGGAAATAATGGTGATCGTCCCTATCTTATTCGTCAATTTATTAACTGTCAGTCAATGGGTGTGATCTACATGGCTATATGCTCCTGTCCCCTTATATACGTCAGGAAGACGAAATGAGAATTTCGAAGAAGGATAGGGGACCATATTGGGGATATAAGGAGAAAGGTAGACACACCCATTGCAAGACATATACATGAAAAACATGAGGGGAAAAACAGAATGTATACAATTCAGAGGTATTGATTTGGTGAGACCCCCAGCAGGAGGAGGAGATTGGGATAAAATGATTTTACAACGGGAGAGTCAGTGGATATATAGGTTAGACACCGTTCAACCTAATGGCCTGAACGAGCAGAAATCTTTTGCGTGCTTTCTGTAAAACTTGTAATTTAATGCAAAATGCAGTCATTTAAACATGTAAATCCCTAGTCTTAGCAATGACTAATAAAAAGGCCAAAATGTCAAATATGAATACTTAAGGGCACTTTTTCTATATAGAGGAGGGTATAAAATATAAACAGATACATTTGTGTTACTGTAGCGTATTACTCTATTTAGATACTTTAGCTATAATATAACATCATGGGAATGATATGGAAATGAGCCCCTATCTCTATTTGAAATAGTATAGCCTTTGGTTGTCAAAATATGCCTCAGGTTATATTACTGGTGTGTAGTAGTTTCTATCTTTATCACGCACTCTGTATGAGTGTTTAGTAGATTATACTGCAAACATGATGCATTTGATTACGAGGAGGCAGCCAGAGGGTGCTCGGTGGTTCTTTTTCTTTTTATACATTCAATGCAAGCCGCGTTGCGCTCTGTGACCTGCTAATGCGCGATGGAGCATCTTTGATTGTCTGCACCGGTTTCCGGACGCCGAGCTCCGCGGACGCCTGTTTATACATGCTGGCGCTTTTGAAAGGAAAGGTTATCTGTAATATGGCTAAAGGTAGGGCTGAGTGTTTTGTATACCCATAATATAAGTATGTGCTAAGGTGCTTATGATGGGCCGGCTGGCTATTGGTGACAACAAATGGGGAGAGGCTTGAGGACTTATTCAATCTCTCAATTTGAGTCAAGATTTTATCTGGGAGACAACTATCCTAAGGGACATGGGTCATACAGACCCGGATGGGAGCATCTTTCCTGTCATTTACCAGTAGATACTCTGTCTATATTTGCTGGATGGATATTTACTGCATTTATATATTCTGGTCGCGTAATGCATGGATTATTAATTTTTTTACAGAGAGACCTTTCCTGGGTACATTTAGATTGTGAAACGAGTAGATGCAGTCTTTGGTATGTAAAATTTACTTTTTGGAGATATAAGATAAAATTTAAAATCTTCATGTTTGGACCCCACTGATGAGTCTGCGTGAGGAGGAAACACGTTTGTGGAACGTATTTTTGTGAATAACTAATATCTACTTGATAATCTTTTGTATATAGAGAAAAGTATTATTTGGTGACTAGTAATTACCTACTTGATAGTTCTCCTGTATACAGGTATATACATGTCTGTGATGTGGAGGTTCCTTCTTGATTAAGGTAACTACTCCATTCTGACATATTATATCCATTCTGACATATTACTTGTTTGTGTCCCCTTTTAGGGATTGTTCAGGAGAATAGGAATAGCACTGCGGGGTTGCCCTTATCGGGGCGGGTACTCCACGGAGGACATATCCCTGAATTAATTAGGGTGACAATAGAAGAGATATCCCTGGATTGTTTTCCTTTATGTTTGTGAGTTTGTTTATGAAGAGTATTAATAAAGATTATGTTTTAATAAGGAATTATTTGTTGTGGTATAATAGGAGCTCTGACTGGTTGCAATGGGCAACAAAGAAAGTGTTAGACCTAGACTGTTTTCATACATGTCCCGCTTAATGTTTAAGTTAAAAAAAAAATGTAAAGGTATGAAAAATTAATAAAAAGTATTAAACGTTCAAATGACCCCCTTTTTAGCTATTTTACTAAAAAAAAATAAAAAAAGTTGTGCATAACTGGTATCGATGCGCCCATAAAAGTCCAATCTATTAAAATATAACATCATTTATCCTGTATGCTGAACAACATAGAAGAAAAAAATTTTTCAAACTCCAGAATTGTGGTTTTTAGGTTATTTCACATCCCCTAAACATTTTAATGAAAAGGGATCAAAAAGTTGCATCTATCCAAAAATGGCACCAATAAAAAGTACACTTCAGCCTGCAAAATATGCACCATCACTCAGGTTTATGGGTGGAAGAACAAAAAAGTTATTGGTTGCAGAAAATGGCGTTGCAATGTAAAGCAGATTATGTTTACTTTTTTATAGTACTAAAGCATAACAAAAACCCTACATATTTGGTATTTGCTGAAATCATATAATCCTGAAGGATACAGATAACACATAATTAATACCGAAGAGTGACGGCTGTAAAAACAAAACCCCTGCAAACATGGCTCAAGACATTTTCTTTCACATTTCACCCCACTTTCTTCAGTATACTCCATGTTACGGTCAATGACACCATTAATTCCTTAATGACCGCCTACCGTCTTTTGATGGCGGGCATTTCAGGTCGTTCGTCTACAGCCATCGGAGTTTGTGGCGCCCGGTGCTACAGCAGCGCTGAGATCGGGGCTGTATTACACAGCCCTGATCCCAGCGCAGCTCCTACAAGCACTGGGGGAAACCTCCGCTCCCCGATGCTTTAACCCTTTGATTGCCGCGAATCGTCACCTAAGCGCAATCAAAGGGTTTCCCTGCTCTGTCTGGTGATCGGAGCACCCAGTGACCTGCCAGAGCCCGGGGAACGGCTGCACAGTCAGCCCTGAGGACCTAGAGTAGCCCAAGGGCTGTCTGTGTATCAAGCCAGTGATCAGTACAGAACGTGTGCTGTCCTGATCACTGCCTGTGTCAGACTGACATAGATTACAATGTATTAGCATATATGAATATGCTATTACATTACTAAGTGTAAAAAAAAAAAAAAAAAGTAACAGTTATCCCTTCTTGGGATTTTAAAAAAAAGTAAAAAACATAAAAAGTGTAAAAAAAAAATAAATAATAAAATAAAAATAAATATTTAATAAATAATTGTGCATACATTACACACACAAAAAACCTACACATATTAAGTATCCTCATGACCATAATAACCTGTAGAATTAATCTAACAGGTTATTAAGTGTGATATGTGAATGGTGTAAAAAAATTTTAAAAAAAACTAAAAAAAAAATAAAAAAAATAAAAAAAAATTCTGCAATTATTTGTAAGTGAATTTAAGGGGGGTGTATCGCTTCATCAGTTGGGCTGTTCTCTTAAAGCTTGATCCTCTCATTTCCTGAAATTCAGGGGCATTTCTTCCCCTCCCAGCTGGGCGTTTCTTAACTGAAAAGGGATGACATCATCCCCCCTTCACTGTTCATGCTGGCTCCAGTGTGTGTGTGTGTCCCCTCCACATGTCACTGTCCTCTCCCTATGCAGTCTTATTTTTTGTAAGAGCTGTTTACATACCTACATTCAGTCTAAACAGTCTTCCATGAACTCAGCACTGATCTCTCACAGCTGGACAGTTGCTTCAGTTGAATCCAGCACAGATCCATCTCCCTTCATGTTTACATAAGGCACCAACACGCAGGAGCATTAAGGCACTGTGGCACAATAATGGTGTTTTCTGATTATAAATACAGCTGCGGTGTCAATGAGGAGCAGTTAGCTGTATAGAGTACATTTTTTTTCGGTCCCTTACACGCAGGAGCATTAAGGCACCGGGCACAATTCTCCTGTTTTCTGATTATAGAGACAGCTGCAGTGTCAATGAGGAGGCAGCTAACTGTATAGAGTGAAATTGTTCACGGCCCCTAATTCTGAGTGAGAGGCAGGAATGCAAGCTCCATGAATAAGGGGACCGGGGGCTGTTTTACGGCGGTCATAGCCCTTATAATAAATGTGGTGTAGAGCATATATGCTATTATTCTTGGCATATATTGCACAATAATTGTGGCATAATTGCCTTAATATATGTGCCCCTTTATACTTGTGAGAACCTGTGTATTTGAACATTATAGAAGCAACTGGAGTATTTTTAATCCTCACATTGGACGTACACACACGTCTAATGCAGGAAAGTGTTGTTATAAATGGACATATGGGTACAGTCAGAACAAAAAGTGAGCTCACAAACAGAGTCCGCACGATAGGTGCAGTATACTAACTGTATTTTAGAGCTTGCTTTGTGTGCTATCGACTCGGACCAGTGTTTACTCTGGTCGCGACTAATTAACCACTTAGATTCTTTGATCAATTGTGATCATGGCATGCCGATGCTCTCCTTGACAAACTGGAAGCCTAACAAAAGCTGGTCTGTGATGTCACCACGCCTAAGCATGATGATTGACAGTGTTAATACAGTGCAGTACAGCAATGTACTGCTCTGCATCATACCAGTGATCTAATAGTCACTGAGTCTAGTCCACTATGGGGACAAGTGAAAAATTAAATGAAAAAGTAAAATAAAACACAAACCACCCTTTCCCCATTACAAATGCCAAAAAAGATCAAAACTAAAAAAGTACACATATTTGGTATTGCCACGTATGTAATGACCTTGCCTATAAATATGTTAAGTTAATCAATCTGCACATTGAATGCTGTAAAAATTCTAAAAAATGACAGAATTGCAATTTTTGCTCATCTCTCTGTACATAAAATCGAATAAAAATTGATCAAAAAGCAATATAAACCCAAAGTGGTACCAATGAAAACGGCAGTTATCAATAAAATTGATTTCATTGTTATTGTACCAACAAGCATAGTAAAGTTATCATGTCATTTATACCACAGTAGAAATGAAAGTCAACAAACATTGGCAAAGTTGTTTGTTTGTTTTTTTTTTTTTTAAATTTTCCCAGCCCAATGCTATGAAAAACCTGTGAAACACCTGTGAGTCCAAAATATACTATACACCCCTAGATAAGTTTCCTGAGGGGTGTTGTTTCCAGATTTGGGTGACTTTGGAAAGTTTCATCTGTAATATTTAGAGATGGGCGAATTTCCCGAAATTCGTTTCGGTCACTTCGTCGAATTTCTCAGCAAAAAATTACTTCATTCCGAATTACTTCGGCATGAATCGCGTTAAAAAACAGCTATTTCCAGGCTGCCATGAGCCTGCAGGGTGCTTGTAGATCGTTGTGCCATGCTTAAATATGGCAGAGGGGAGCTTAGGTTTGGTTTCTTACAATGTTGGTTTTGATGACACAAACATGACTGCCGCCGCTCTTAGAATCAGCTTCACATAAAATTACCTGGGCAATTAAGAGGAGACAAAAAAAAAAAGATGACCAAAACACTCAAGCGGGAATGTAGGGCCTGTAATGTCCTGCCAGCGAAAGCTGGAAAAAAACAAGCTGAGTGCTCAGGTGGCAAACATTAGTGACAGAGTGTGGAGGTGACGGCGATACCACAGCAGACATAGAGGTAGAACAGTGGCACAATGACATTCTGGAGGTGGCCAAAGAACAGGAGGGGGCCACAGAGTGGCACAATGACTGAGAGCGTGAGGTCACGGCGCTCAAGCATGAGGTCAGGCATGTGGACAATGACATTTGGAGGTGGCAAAAACGGAGTAGGCACAGAGTGGACAATGACACTCAGTGTGGAGGGTCACGGCAGGCGCCACAGCAGCAGCATGAGGTCAGGCAGTGGCACAAATGACATTCTGGATGGTGGCAACACAGGAAAGATAGGGCACAGACTGGACATGAAGAGGTGAGGCACGGCGAGGGCTCAGCAGCAGCATGAGATCAGACAGTGGCACAATGACACAGTGTGTAGTAACGGCAGCAGCCACAGCGCAGCATGAGGTCAGAACAGTGGCAAAAGACACAGTGTGTAGTATCACGGCAAGCAGCAGCATGAGGTCAGACAGTTGGGCACAATGACATTCTGGTACGGTGGGCCCAAAAACAGGTGTAGGCCCCACAGAAGTGGCACAATGACAGAGAGTGGAGGGCACGGCAGGCAGCAGCAGCATGAGGTCAGAAAGTGCACAATCACATTATGGAGGTGGCAACCAAAAAAAAAACAGGTGTAGCCCACAGAGTGGGACAATGACACAGTGTGGTAGGTCACGGCAGCAGCCACAGCAGCAGCATGAGGTAAGACAGTGGCACAAAATGACACAGTTTCCTGTGTTGGTACTGGCAAGCTGCCACGCAGCGCATGAGCTTCAGGACAGTGGCACAATGACACAGGTGTGTTAGTCCGGCAGCTGCACCATGAGGTCAGACAGTGGCAACCAATGACAACAGTAGTGTAGGTCACGGCAGAGCCCACAGCAGCAGCATGAGGGTCAGACAGTGGCACAATCACATTCTGGAGGTGGCCAAAAAAACAGGAGTAGGCCACAGAGAGGGAAAATGGAAACAGAGTGGAGGGCACTGGCAGCAGCAGCCTGAGTCAGACAAGTGGCACAATGACATTCTGGACGGGGGGGATGCAAAAAACTGGAGTAGGTCACAGAGTGGCAAATGAACAGAGAGTGGAGTTGGTGACGGCGACAGGTGCAACAGATGAGGGTCAGAGGAGTGGCACAATGGGACACAGTGGGATGTCCAGGCGCAGCCACGCCTAGCAGCATGAGGTTCAGACAGTGGCCACAATGACACAGTGTGTAGGTCACGGCTGCAGCCACAGCAGCAGCATGAGGTCAGACAGTGGCACAATGAAGAGGTGTGTTGGTTCACAGCAGCAGCCACTAGCAGCCAGCATGAGGTCAGGACAGTGGCACAATGGACATTCTGGAGGTGGCAAAAAACAGGAGTTAGGCCCAGAGTGGGACAATGACCAGTGTGGAGGGTCACCCGGCAAGCAGCACAGCAGCAGCATGAGGTCAGGCATAGTGATCCACAATCACATTCTGGAGGTGGTAAAAACAGGAGTAGGCCACAGAGTGGGACACATGACACAGTGTGTAGGTCACGGCTGCAGAGAGCAGCAGCATGAGGTCAGACAGTGGCACAATAGACATCTGATGGTGCACAAACAGGAGTAGGCCACAGAGTGGGACAAGACAACAGTGTGGATTGTCGGCGGCAGCAGGGGCCACAGCAGCAGCATGAGGTCAGAAGTGGTACAAGACACAGTGTGTAGGTACGCAGCAGCAAGAGCAGCAGCATGAGGTCAGGAAAGTGGCCAAAATGGACAGTGTGTGTAGTCACCGGCCGCAGCCACAGCCAGCAGCATGAGGTCAGACAGTGGCACAATGACATTCTGGAGGGTGGCAAAAAACAGGAGTAGGCCACAGAGTGGGGACAATGACACCGTGGTGGAGGTCACGGCAGCAGCCACAGCAGCAGAATGAGGTCAGCATGGTACAATGGACATTCTGGAGGTGGCAAAAACAGGAGTAGCCACAGAGTGGGGACAATGACACAGTGTGGAAGGTACGGCAGCAGCCACAGCAGCAGCATGAGGTCAGACATTGGCACAATGACAACAGTGTAGGAGGTCACGGCAGCAGCCACAGGCGAGCAGGCAATGAGGTCAGACCGTGGCACAATGACAGAGTAGTGTAGGTCACAGCAGCAGCACAAGCAGCAGCATGAGGTTCAGAAAGTGGCACATTCACCATTCTGGAGGTAGGCAAAAAAAAACAGGAGTAGGCCACAGGAGTGGGACAAATGACACAGTTGTGGAGGTCACGGCAAGCAGCCAAAGCAGTAGCAAGAGGGCTGACAGTGGCACAATGACAGAGTGGTAGGTCACGCAAGGCATGCCACAGCAGCAGCATGAAGGTCAGGACAGTGGCACAATGACATTCTGGAGGTGGCCAAAACACAGGTATAGGCCACAGAGTGGGACAATGACACAAGTGTGGAGGTCACGCAGCAGCCAAAGCAGCAGCATGAGGTAGGAACGTGGCACACATGACACAGTGTGGAGGTCACGGCAGCAGCCACAGCAGCAGCATGAGGTCAGGACAGGTGCACATTGACACGTGTGTAGGTCACAGGCGCAGCAGCCAGAGCAGCAGCATGAGGTCGTCGAGTGGCAACAATGACAGAGTGTGTAGGTCACAGCAGCAGCCACAGCAGCGCATCGAGGTCTCAGACAGTGGCACAATCAATTATGGACGGTGGCAAAAAAAACAGTAAGTAGGCCACAGTGAGTGGGACAATGATCACAGTGTGGAGGTCACAGCAGCAGCCACAGCAGCAGCATGAGGTTCGGGACAGTAGCACAATGACATAGTGTGGAGGTCACGGCATCAGCCACAGCAGCAGCATGAGGTCAGGCGGTGGCACAAGTAACATTCTGGAGGTGGTTAAAAC
The DNA here is from genome assembly GCA_025379985.1 of Phyllomedusa bahiana. NCBI lineage: Eukaryota > Metazoa > Chordata > Amphibia > Anura > Hylidae > Phyllomedusa > Phyllomedusa bahiana. The sequence goes on from JAODAL010015289.1 coordinate 42,728, forward strand.
AGGAGTAGCACAGAGTGTGAAATGAACAGTGTGTAGGGTCGGCAGCAGCCAGAGCAGCGCATGAGGTCAGACAGTGGCACACATGGAAGAGTGTTAGGTCACGGCAGCAGCCACAGCAGCAGGCATGGGTCAGACAGTGGCACATTGACATCTGTAGGTGGCAAAAACAGGAGTAGGCACACAGTGGGGAACAATTGACACAGTGTGGAGGTCACGGCAGCAGCCACGAGGCGCAGCATGAGGTCAGAAAGTGGTACATTGAAACAGTGTGTAAGGTCACAGGCAGAAAGCAAGGCAGCAGCATGAGGTCAGACAGTTGGCACAATGACAGAGTGTGTAGGTCACGGCAGCAGCCACATGCAGCAGATGAGGTCAGACAGTGGCTCAATGTGACATTCTGGAGGGTGGCAAAAACAGGAGTAGGCACAGAGTGGGACAATGACACAGTGTGGAGAGTCACGAGAGCAGCCACAGAGCAGGATGAGGTAGGCAGTGGTACAATGACATTCTGGAGAGGTGAGCACAAAAACTAGGAGTAGGCACAGAGGTGGCAATGGACACAGTGTGGAGGTACGGCAGCAGCCACGAGCAGCAGCATGAGGTCAGGACAGTGGCACAAGACACAGTTTGGAGGTAACGGGGCAGCAGCCACAGCAGCAGCATGAGGTCGACACTGGCACAATGACAGAGTGTGGAGGTAAAAGCAGCAGCCACTAGCAGCAGCATGAGGTCAGACAGTGGCTCCAATCACATTTGGAGGTGCAAAAACAGGAGTAGGCCACAGAGTGGACAATGACTCGTGTGGAGGTCACAGCTAGCAGCCACAGCTAGCAGCTGAGGTCAGACAGTGCAAAATGAAAGAGTGTGTAGGTCACGGCAGCAGCCACAGCACCAGCACCATGAGGTCAGGAACAGTGGCACAATGAAAACAGTGTGGAGGTCATGCAAGCAGCCACAGCTGCAGCATGAGGTCAGACAGTGGCACAATGAACAGTGTGTCGGTTACGGCCAGCCAGCAAGAATGAGGTCAGCAGTGGCACAATGAACACAGTGTGGAGGTCTCGGCAGCAGCCACAGCAGCGGCACGAGGGTCAGACAGTGGCACAAACATTGACATTCTGGAGGTGGCCAAAACAGGGTGTAGGCCACAGAGTGGCACAATGACAGAGAGTGGTGGGCACGGCTAGCTGCAGATTGAGGTCAGGGACAGTGGCACAATGACATCGAGGATGGCAAAAACCAGGAGTAGGCACATGAGTGGACATTGACACAGTATGTGGAGGTCACGGCAGCAGCCACAGCAGCAGCATGATGGTCAGAAAGTGCACAAATGACCACAGTTGTGGAGGTCACGGCAGCAGCCACCAGCAGCAGCTGAGGTCAGACAGTGGCACAATGACACAGTGTGGACGTCACGGAAGCAGCTCAGCAGCAACATAATGTAGACAGTGGCCACAAGACAGAGTGTGGAGGTGGTTGGCAATACCAGTCCCTGGTAAGATGGTTTGGTGGCAGATGGAGAACTGTAGCAAATGTGTGGCATTCAGGGCGGGTGGCGGCATCAGAATAGTGGCTGAGGCAGGGTAGTTTGAACCCAGACTATTTATCTCACAGTTTAGGTGAGGCGTAATGGACGCTGTTAGTCTGACGCCTAAGGCATGGTGTGTGGAAATCCTGGCCGATCCACGGCCTGATTCATCTTGACAAAGGGGTCGGCTCGTTCCACATTTCCCTGGACAAGCGGGTTCTCCTTGGGGTAACGATGGCCCCGCCGACTGAACACACGCTCTGATGCCACACTACTGGCCGGGCACAGAAGGACAGCTTCTCACTGCAAACTCAGCAGTTGCGGCACACATCCAGTTTGGATGCCCAGTAGTACAGCGGAATCTTCTAAAACTGGGGTGGCAGATCTGTCCAAGTAGGCCACCCACCTGTTGTTTCAGTGAATGCTCCAGGTCTGCTGCTGCTGCTGGCGTGGAATACCCCCTCATTGGCGGAAGTGAATGGAAGCTGCTCATCAGTGACTCAGACTTAGGTTACTGCTGATGGAGCTGGTAATGCTCCTACCCCCCCACCGTAGTCCCCAGCAGCCGCGGCAGAAGTACAGTGAGGCGCTGAGGAACCCCTGGTCAGACCTGTCAGGAGAAGGGACGATGCCGCACATAGGCAGCGGCCAACTGATTACGGAGGGATTTCCCTATAGTATTTGAGTTTGTCCTCCCTCTCAATAGCTGGGAAAAAGGCTGCCCATTTTGGACAGGTAGCGAGTGATCCAATAGGGTGGAGAGCCAGAAAGTCATCCCTCTGCCGGATGTGACTATTGGGCTGTCACTAGCAGGCAAAATAAGCATGCTGCGGGCCATCGCACAAGTGATCAGAGGGGCTCCCTGCCTCCATTTCCACTGTATACTGCCCACGGTGCTTGTGGGTCTTCTGCCTCGTCTTCCTCATCTCCATCACCTCCTCAGCTGCTCCTGCCTCCTCCTCTCTTGTCACCTGGGTAGAAAATCCACTCATTTCCACCAGACAAGGCTTCTGGCTCCAAAGTGTCCTCCTCCTCCTCCATTTCAGTCCCCACCGGACTCATGTGGCCACGAGAATGTAGTCGCCACATTCCAGTCCCTGCCCAGACAGATTTTTCAGCATCTGTTCCAGGACTTGAAGCAGTGGAATGACGTTTATTCATCCCGTAGTCCTGGCGACTGGACAAATAACGTGCTCCGATATGGCCTCAAACAAACGGCAAGTGCAAGCATGAGCCTGCACTTGGCTGACATCAAAATTTACACATGGGGAGTACTTCTGTTGCATGGATCATCAAAAAAATGTTAATGACCTTTCTCTGTTCATACAGTCGGTCCAACTTGTTGCAGGATGGAATTCCAAAGGGTGGGAAACATCGCATATCAGAGTGTGTTGGGGGGGAGGCCATTCTGCGCTGCAACTCGAAGGAGGGTGTTCCTGTTTTGTACGAATCGATAAAGTTGCATTGCACAATTTCCTGGCCATTTTCAGAATGTTATGAAGATCGGTCCGAAGACTTCCGGAAACCTTTTAAACCAGATTGAACACGTGCGCCATGCAGGGCGGCATGGACCATCCCTCTCGGTGCAGCGCGGGACACCATGTTCCTCCCATTGTCCGTCACACATTGTTCCGATTTGCAGTTTGGCGCGGAGAAAGCCACACATCGATTTCGTGCTGCATGACGCAGAGCAGTTCCTCACTGTGTGCTTCCGTAACCCTGCGGCAAGCCAGGGTGTAGGACTGGTGACACCGCTGTGCCCTACACATGTGGTAGGTATTATGGAGCAGTACTTGTGGAGGTGAGATGGTGGTGGTGGGGAGGAGAGGAGGGGACATTGGGCACAGGAGCAGCAGATTGGACAAAGTGGAGGAGAACGCGGCGTCTCCTGTCCAAGTTGTTTGTGTGCATGGCGAAGCACATCTCACCCAGTGGGCAGTAAAGGACATTTACTGGCCTGACCGTTAGTTATAGGCTCCAGACGTCCGCGGGGCTGCCGTGGACCTTGGTATCAAACGTTAAGCTTAAGGACTGGCCCACCTTCTGTTCTACATATTTATTGAAGTGCTGGTACTGCATTTTTGGAAAAGAAATTATGCTTGGAAACTCTCCCATCTCGGCTCGGCCCAAGCCATAAGTTCTCTGATTGGTTGCAGAGTCCCCATTTGGAAAGGGAGGGACTGCAGTACAAAAAACTGTGGACAGGAGCAAGGTCAGCTGCTGCTCCTTAGGATGGTTGGACGGCCATACTGTGGTCTCTTGCAATCCGCCTCGCTGAACGAATCTGGCACCATGAGTAGCGATGAGGCAGGAGCATCTGGACAGGGAGATGATGTCAAAAAGAGAAACAGCTCCCTTCTGCAGAGGTGGTGGAGCCTAGACTGGCTGCCAATGGAATGTGTGCCACTGGGCGCTGCTGACTGCTGCTGTTGCTGTGGCGGGAGGATGGTAACACCAACATCTGAGCCACGTATCTCCCAGGACCACCGGATGGTGACGCTGCATGTGTCGAGGGCAGGGCCGTTGGTGCCAACGTTAGCTCCCTGGCCACGCTTTTCACTTTCTGCTTACAGATTTACTTAATACCATATTCGGGATCTCGGTGTCTTAGCAAAAAGAACTGACACACCGCCGAGGTATAGGATTTTTACCACCAACGCTCCGCACTGAGTGAATACTGCCGCCGCTGCCTCGTGAGCCCCTGTTGCCGTACTTTCTTGGGACCGCAAGCGGTTTTTTATACCCGTGGCCGCTTGGCTCCCAACATCACACTGGCTATCCTGCTGAATTCAGGCCACACGACCCACTTGCTGGCTACGCCGCTTAGCCTGACGCGCAAGATGACGCCATCCTTCTCTGACGATGTTGAAGCCCTTGCCTCACCGGCTTCCAAGTCGCGGTCGGCTACATCATCATCTATTTGTGTTTCATCGTCCAATGCTGTCCTCATCCAACGGTCTTGGTATGCAAGGCTGACCCTCACAACATGACCTCCCACTGCCACTCCAAACAATCTATACTTTGCCCACCTACTGCAAGAGAGGGGGATATTGGCCCCCATTTCTTCGCTGCAAGTAGTGCTCACTGCCCTCTCAAATTGTTCATCCTCTCGCTATAGAGTGGGCTAGAGCCCAGACCACATAGTAGAATCTTGGCTGAGGGAAACGGATGGGACAGTGGCGTGTGAGGAAGGTGGGGGCCACTGACCCACTTCCCGGGCCATGCCAACTAAGGTTGTGTCTGACGGTCCCACGGGACTCTTGGCTGGGGTTGTCAGATGTCATCTGGGGAGGAAGTGGATGACCTAGTCAACCAATCAAGAACCTTGGGTTGTGCTGGGTCACACACGGCCGCTAGATTGACAGCGGCAGTTGTGGCCTCACCGAGTGACCCACTGCTCGATTGTCCCTTGCTGTGCTGCGACTGGGGGCTGGATGTTTGTGGCCTCTGCCCTCGCAGTGAAGAGCCTGCTACCTCTCTGTCTGACAAACTGTTGTTCTAAAATGTACAGGGGACACTGTTTTGATGAAGATATCTGTAATGATAAATACACACCCGTATTTGATGCAACTTGAACCACTAAGAAGTTTGGGTAAATAAAATACCCCTGGATATAATTGCGCTAACAAATGGCAGGAAAAATTAATTGTATGTATGCGTTTAAAAACTCTGTGTATTTTATGGAATATAAAAGCCAAACAGGCTTAATTAACCCTATAGGATAGAATTATGCTACAGAAATTTCTTCTGTGGCGGTTGAAAAACAATAGTTCTTTTTACTGGTGTTACCAATGCAGTACATTGCTTAATTACCCCCTGGATGTACAATTGGCAAAGAATTTGAGCAACCACAAACATATAGTTTGAGCGTGTTCAATCGCGTGTTTTCTACGCCACTCAACAAAGAGATAAAATTGTAATTAACCCTTTGCTTGTAAATTAGGCTACAGGAAAAATGTATTATTTGGCGTTGAAATGACGGTTTCTTGGGGGTCAGCACACCAGCAAAACAACGCTTAATTAACCCGCTGGGATGTAAATTGCGCCAAACAATTGGGCACCCACAAATAGTAGCTATGTAGCGTTGTACAATTGCGTGTTTTCTTACGCCACACAACAAAGAGATAAAATTGTAATAAAACCTACAATTGTGAAATATGCTACAGGAAAAACATGAATGTATTTTGGCAGTTGAAAATGACGGTTTATTGGGGTCAGCACACCAGCAAAACAACGCATAATTAACCCCTGGATGTAAATTGCGCCAAACAATTGGGCCACCACAAACTAGTAGCTTTGTAGCGTGTTACAATTGCGTGTTTTCTACGCCACACACAAGGAGATAAAATTGTAATTAACCTTCGCTTGTGAATTATGTTTACAGGAAACATGTATATATTTTGGCAGTTGAAAAATGACGTTTCTTGGGTGTCACGCACTCCAGCAAAAACAATGCTTAATTAACCCTGGTCTGGATGATATTGCGCCCAAACAATTAGGCCACCACAAACTAGTAGCTTTGTAGCGTGTACAATTGCGTGTTTTCTACGCCAACACAACAAGAGATAAAATTGTTATTAACCTTCGCTTGTGAATTATGAATTATGCTAAAGGAAAAATGTAATATTTTGGAGTTGAAAATGACGGTTTCTTTGGGGTCAGCACACAGCAAAACAACGCTTAATTAACCCCTGATGTAAAATTGCGCCAAACAATTGGGCCACCACAACTAGTGCTTTGTAGGTGGGTTTGTTACAATTGAGTGTTTTATACGCACACAACAAGAGATAAATTGTAATTAACTTCGTTGTGAAATTATTGATACAGAAAAATGTATGTATTTTGGCGTTGAAAATGACGGTGTTCTTGGGGTCAGCACACGAGTAAAACAGACGGTTAATTAACCCCTGGAGGTAAATTGCGCCAAACAATTGGGCCACCACAAAGTAGTAGCTTTGGTAGGTGTTACAATTGCGTGTTTTCTACCCACACAACAAGAGATAAATTGTAATTACACCTTCTCGCTTGTGAATATGCTACAGGAAAAATGTTATGTATTTTGGCGTTGAAAAATGAAGGTTTCCTTGAGTCAGCACACCAGCAAAACAAGCTTAAATTAACCCTGGATGTAATTGCGCCAAAAAATTGGGCACCACCAAACTAGTAGCTTTGTAGGTGTACAATGCGTTGTTTTCTATGCCAACACAACAAGAGGTATAAAATTGTAATTAACCTTCGCATGTGAATTATGCTAAACAGGAAAAAAATGTATATTATTTTGGCGATGAAAATGACGGTTTTTTGGGGTCAGCACATCAGCCAAAACACGCTTAATTAACCCCTGGATGTAAATGACGACATAGAAGTTGAGCAGCAAATAATGAAGTGGTTATTTGTATTGTAAAACGCTGTTTTCTTAAGATGGAATACAACAGGAACTGGCTTGATCACATCTTGGATACTTGAATGTATATGCAGCTGCAGTGGAACGCACACTTGATTTCACAGATCCAATACGAAAAATATCAGAATAGGAACATTAAGAGAACAGTCTCTGAGACAAGCTGAGACACCCACAAAAATCGCTCTATAAAAATAAGTTCTTTCAGTGAGAGGCTATCACAATCGCCACGCACAAGCAAACCTTCACCTGATCTGTAACTGTGTGAGAGTGAGTGTGAGCTTACCGGGTTGAGTCGCGCTCCCGGACTTATATAGTGCGGTGAATCACTGAATCCCGCCGGTCTTGATTGTGCTTGCCATCTCTTGCACATGTCATGTAGGCTATGCCCTTCTTCCTCCAGAGTGCTTTGCCCCATGTAGCGCCATTGCTCGCAGACCATTTTATTCAATCAAAAGCACAACTTCGTTCACCCGAAGTACCCCAAACTTCGACTTCGTTCAGAACCGAAGTTTTCCTGGAAATTTCTAACGAATTCCACTTCGTTAGAATCAATTCAGCCCATCTCTAGTATATTACTTTTGGCGGTTTGCAATGGCAAATCATGGCACACACCAAATTCTGCATTTCAAAAGACAAATAGCACTCCCTCCCTTGTATGCCCTGCCGTGGACCCAAACAGTAGTGTACACACACTTATATTGTATTTTCATACTTGGAAGAAATTGTGTAACAAACTTTGGGATGCTTTCTCCCATGATTCCTTTGTCAAAATAAAAACATTTCAGCTAAATCTGCATGTTATTTGGAAAAAAAAGTGTCCATTTTCTCAGCTTAACACGAATATATATAATATATATAATATAATTTATATATTATATTATTATATATATATTTTTTATATATATATATATATTACAGGACACACACAATATAGCGGGATAAAAAAAAGAGGATTTAGTCCGCCACCAATTGTGCAAGTTCTCCCACTTAAAAAGATGAGAGGCCTGTGGTTGACATCATAGGTCGACCTCAACTATGAGAGACAAAATGAGAAAACAAATCCCAAAAATCACTTTGTCTGCTTTGGAAGGAATTTATTTGAAAATTATGGTGAAAAATAAGTATTTGGTCAATAACAAAAGTTCATCTCAATACTTTGTTATATATCCTTTGTTGGCGATGACAGAGGTCAAGCGTTTTCTGTAAGTCTTCACAAGGTTGGCACACACTGTTGACACTGTCAGCTACCACTACAGTTCCACTGGGCACTGCATGTCTTTTCAGCTCTCATAGCCCGAGACTCTCCTTGGCCCTGCCACCACCAGGACTGCAGCTCGTGTCACAATCTGAATATTTTCTGTCCTCTCTCAGCACCTCCTGACGGCTGTACCTCACTCCTCTCTCTGTGCTCCCTCTTCTGTCTTTTCCTATCTGTTCTTTCTTCTTCATCTATTAATTGTTGGGATCCTAAATGTCTTAGATGAAAAGGATGCACAGTACCAACCTCTAGAGTTTCTTCTAGTCCATAACCCCTAGTGGAGCTTTTTGTGGGCCACAACCCATTCAGTTTAGTTGTGAATAGGGGCCCCAGTCTTCGTGCTCCCGAGGGATCAGAAGATTAATATTAACACAATGGGTCTCATTTAGAAAAACTATCTAACAGTAAGAGTATCTTTATTGCCCATAGCGACCAATCAGAACTCAGCTTTCATTTCTCTAAAGCAGTTTAAAAAATGAAAGCTGAGCTCTTAGTGGTTGATATGGACAACAAAGACCGTCCTACTGTTAGTTTTGATAAATGAGGCCCAGTGTATATAACCCTTTAAAGGGAATTGGTCAACCGGTCGGAGATTGCTTTTACAAGGTGGTACCCAAGCAGCGAGGTCATGGCAAGTGTGATCTTTGGGAACAGGAGTTAATTAAATTCATGTTTTATGTTAATCTGAGAACCCATTCCAGGCCTCCTATATTATCAGTCCTCAGAACAGATGCAGGATTACAATATTAGACGCCAGATTAGTCATTTAGGTACAGAACCTATTTCGGTATCACCACACAGATAGATTTTCTAGTGTAGAGCCCAGGGCAGCTACATAAAGCTATAATGTCACACAGCTTTCCGATATTAGTTGTAATTAGGGTAAACAGTTTCATCACAGAATCCCCACAATTTCTGCCTTGAGCTTATCTTCTGAAGGGGGTTAACATGAGTGCAATGTGGCCACTGCAGGGCAATCATTCAGTGGTGATGTCCCCTTCAGAAGAAGAAGAAGACAACAGAAGACCAAGAGAGAGGTGTAAAGCTTTTGTTCTATGCTATTATTCTTTATAAGAACCAGGAAATACATCAAGAAAATGACATATATACTTGGATCCAATGCTTCATATTGTATCCACAACAAATTTTGGTGCCGTAACCTGCAGAACTAAAAGAAGATGGAACAGAAATTCTACCTCCTCTGGTCCAATAACTTTGTTCATAAGTTACAGTTCTCTAAAACCTAAAACAAATTAGAAACTTAAATGTATAGAAATGTTGGAATATTAACCACACGATAGAGTGAAAGAGGTACTTTAAAGGAGTCTAGTTCATGGGGGCAGAGTAGGCGGCTTCATTGGAAGCGCCGGGCTTGCCTGCCTAACTAAGGAACTATACACTATGCCATAGATATAATATGGTAAATAATGTTAAATCACAAATGTAACCTACATATAAATTCAATAAAGTGTAGAAAGATGGTTTGGCCATAAAGCGTAATTAAATAAAGTAAATTTCATTTCTAAATATTGGGGGGGATTTTTGGCCACAATCAGTGGATCACAGCAAGGTCAGCTTTCTATAACCTCAATGGATCGTTTTGTTACCCATGGCAATCATTTATGGTCAGACAAGAAGCTGTATTAGCCATAAACAAGGGATGTTCGTTACGGTAGCGAACCTTTCACAATTAATTATGTTTCCCTCCCAGACAATACTAGATGATAATAGAGATCAGGGAAGCAGGGACACCACAAAACTAGATGATTTCTTTGAAGAAAAAAAGTGTGAGAGAGAAGTAAATGCATATGTATTTTTAGGTGAATACTAAAGGCTTTTCACCACATAAAAAAGTTTTTTTTCCCAATTTTTTTAAAAAAAAAGGGGGGGGGATTATATTTTTCCATGCGCCCCCAAGCAAAATAAATAAGTCATATCTTCTGGATTCAGTGGGCATGTCTCTTTTGTATTCTGTTGACATGCCTCGTTATCGAATGGGACTTCACCGCTGTGCCGCTATCGGATTCTATTAAATGTTATTCACTTCTGAACGATGATATAAGTTAGGGGCACGTGACCACTGTAGCCAATCAGCAGCCACAGCGGTGACATCTCCGTTCAGAAGTAACAGCAAGTAAACAAAAGACCGGAGAAATGTTCTGTTGGAGAACGGGGGGGAAGGAGTGGGTGAGTATGACTCTTTTTTATTCAACTTGGCGCCCTACAGCTACCTAGATGACTTTATTATGAGGTGGACAATCCTTTAAATATAGGCTTTTTTACTAACATGGGGTTGGGAAGGTACTTTTCTTACTCTTTGAAGATCAAATGTCCCATACTATATGGCATACCATGCCTTATCTTTTAATGCTTAACCAGTTATCTACATAGCATCCTTCAATCTCTGTCCGAAATACACATAAAGCAGCATAAAGGGGCTCAGTGAAGGTGGCAGTGAAGGTGTGTAAGTGTCTGATGGGGTCACACAGCTCATAAAAGGACAAGAGCCCGGCCTCATAATCCAGACAGATTCTGACTCTATCAATGGAGACATCACCAGGTAACTGGATCACATTACTGTCATGTCTCACTGAATACTGATTATTACACCTACACAAACTCCAGGACTTCTTATTGTATCCAAAGCGTGATTGAGCTCCCCTCCTGTCTATACTGGGATAACACATCCCCACACTCCAATTTCCTAATGTTTTGCTCTCCACATCCCAGTAATGTCGCCCTGAGGAGAATCCGCCCCTGCTCATCACCTGACGATAATCCTGGAATCTCTCCGCTGTTTCTGGATGATTCTGCTTCCCGTGTGTTTGGGTTGCAGTTTTCAGGTCGTCTGATATAAGGATACTATTACCAGCTGTGTTTACATCCAGTAATATGTCTGCAGCATCCTCCACTTGACCCCCGCTTTTTAAACCTTTTATTATGCCCAAATAATTGTTTAATTGTGGGGAACCCAGCCACACCCAAAACATCTACTCATGGGCTTTTTATCAGTCCCCCCGCCCCTCATCACCTCCCCCTCCTCAGGATCCACAAGTCCCCTTGTTGGATCCTGTAAGACATCAGTGGATCCGTCTGTTACACGCTCCTCAATTGCTATCTTCCTGACATCGCCCTTTTTTTATTTCCAGGCTGATCAGTGTGGAGGATAGAGTGAACTTCCTTTTCCTCCTAGATCTCACCGACCCTCTTCTCCAGGCGTCCAGCCTCTCCTATGTCTGAAACGGGGCATGACTCTCCGGTTTCTCCACTCTTTCTCTTATTTTTTCTCCTTCGCCCCCCCAGATCGGGGTTTTTTTCCCCCTCCCCCTCTCTCTTTGTGATCAGTTTCTGGAAACATTTCTCATTTCTTCTTCTTCTTCTTTCAGGGCCTTATCAATACTCCAGTTATTTTTTGGGTTTTTCCCCCAATCAAACTGCAGGACCCCAGATACAACCCTTTCCCTCAGTGCAGAAAATTTTCCCAGGTCTTCTTATGGACAGAACATTTCCTGTTCCCAGGAATGCTGGTTTGGATAAACATTTTTCGGGCCGATTTGCTGTGAATTTCAGGTGTTTATCACACAGAAAGCCTCCCCAAAGCAGACGGGATTTCCAGCGGGTACGGAGAGCCCCCAACATAAGTGCATAATCCCCAGATCTCCCTTTTTATCTCGCTGATAACCCGGAAACTTCTGCCATTTGTAATATAAGTTCCTAATCATGCGGCCGCTCCGAAACTCTTCTCTGCATCGGGCAGGAAAAACCCGCCCCGTCCTGTTATCCACACAGTCAAACAAGGGGCAAAGTTGTGTCCACATTCAGCTTTCAGGACCCTTAAAAAAAATATCTAAAAAAGGGACAGAGCAGCTCGCTCTCCATACAGACGCCAGGGCTGAGGGAAGAAAGAAAAAAATGAAATGGAATTTTTTGGCCCCGGGGTAAACACGGAATTTTTAGTCACCCATTCATTAAACCCCCTTTAAAAAGTTCAGCAATTACTTTTCATTACTGAATTTTGAAAGCCACAGCATTAGCACTTTACCTTCAGCCTTATGAGCACTGACCGACTGACAATCACTGTTTTACTGGAGAAGATTCCTGGTGGGCCATGACACAGTGGGCTGCCTGACCTGCCCCTAGTGTATGATCATTTGTATGCTTATTCGTTTATGGATGTTTTCACTTGGGTCGGGTGGAGGAGTCGGCATACTTCTTTCCCTGCACGTACCAGGTCATTCTTCCCACACCTTCCCTCACTTTCCCCTCCTTTGAGGTCCATACCATTAGACTATTTAGCCCGTTTTGTTTCAGAGTCGCGGTTGTGTACAGACCCCCAGCTCACTCCTCCAGTTTCTAGATCATTTTGCTGCCTGGCTCCCTCATTCCTCTCTACCGAAATGCCCACTCTCATCAGGGTGTTTTTAAACCCCTATTGATGCCCCCCTTTCCCCCTCTCCCATCAGTTTCTTTCACTAACCTCTCCCCTTGGTTCGCAATTTTAGCTATCCCCCCCAAAAGGATGGGAATTTCTTGATTGGTCTTCTGTCGTCTCTCCTCAATTTCTAACCTCACTAATTCTCCTTATGCACTTTCTGACCAAAACCTTATCACCTTCACTATCATTAATTCTCAGCCCTCTCTGGACACACCTGCCCATCCACTTCAAAATATCCGCTAAAATTAACACCAGGACATGACACCATACAGTCCTCATCCCCCCAAATTCTACCCCCCTTTTCTGCCCTGACCTGGCTGTGAAACAATACAACAAAAACACTTGCAACCACCCTGGACATTTTGGCCCCACTACAACCGCAACCCGGTCAGATGCCGGCACCCTTTTGGCACACGCCTCAACTCCCCTTCACGTGATGTTCCGGGTCTGCTGAACGCTGTGGAAAATTAAAGCTCTGCAGACTTTCTCCACTATAAATTCATGCTCAAAACTTATCACACCGCCCTTCACCACACCAAACAATAATATTTAACCTCCATCAACTCAACATTACACAATAACCCAAAACGGCTGTTTGAGATTTTCATTCCCTCCTCAGACCTAAAGCTCAGGCCCCGGTCACTGACCACCGTGCTGAAAACCTGGCCACTCACTTCAAAGAGAAAATTGACAATATCCGGCAAAACATTGCATTTCAATCCTCAAGTAATACCCATCCTGTCCCTCCCCACAAACTCTATCTGCTCTCAGCCCTTGACCCACAACAGAAGTATCCTTTCTTCTTTTGTCTGTGACCCCCACCTGCTTATGACCCCATTCTCTCCCCCTTGTTCAGTCTATTTAGTCTTTTCCCCCGTGCTCTCTCACTTTTCTGCAATCTGTAACCCTTTTTCTTCCCCTAGGATCTTTCCATCCGCCTTTAAAAAACGCCATAACCCTTTATTGGAAAGCCCCTCTAGACCATCCTGTGCTGCTAATTCGACAGTCTCTAATTGCCCTTTATATTAAAATCCCAGAATGCTTTCTACTCTCGCCTAACCCACTACCTCTTGTAACTCCCTTCTCACCCCCTGCAATCTGGTTTTTGCATTTAATCCCAGATATACGTGCTAAAGTCTCAAAAGACCTCCCATGCTAAAAAACAGGGCAACTATCTTTGTTGCTTTTCTGGATCTCTCTGCACATTTGAAACTGTGTAGCTTTCTCCTCAGCTGTCAGCTCCATTGGCATTTAGGACACCCTTCTCTGGGTTTATCCCACTGTCTGACCACTCCTTTATGCTCATTTTCTGGTTTTTCTCCTCTCCCCTTTCCCCCGCTGTTGGGGGTTCCTCAAGGATCGGTTTTTAGTCCCCTTTTTTTTTCACTCTACAGAGTCCCATTGGACATTCCATCGCAGAGTTGGCTTTTCCGTACCCCTCTCTATGCTATACACTCAACTTACACCCCTTCCCGAGACACACTCCTGCCCTGCTACAAAACACAGTGACTGTCTGCGTCTCTGACTCATGTCCTCTCCATCTTTAAACCCCCTTTAAGGACCCGGGGGTTTTTTTTGTTTACACGTTCGTTTTTTCCTCCCCGCCCTTTCCCCCAACCCTAACTTTTTTTTTTTTCCACCCACATAGACGAGGGCTTTTTTCAAAATGTACTTTCTAAAGGGTTATTCACTTATATAGAAAATACGGGAAACCGCAAAAAAAAAAAAACAATGGCAAACAGCTGAAGGAAGGGGGCCGGGTGGGGCCCCAGTCGGCATGCCAGAGGGGCTGGCTCAGCTTCTGAGTCGGCTCCTTATCTTCGCTGCCCCCCCTTACTGACAGGCAGAGGTAGGCATCATAGGCGATTTCCTACCTCTGCCTAACCATCATCCATGCCATGCACGCAGGTATTTTTGAAGTTTGAAAATGGCCAATTTTTTCAGATTTTTACATTTTGATATTTTCAAAAAATAAGGGGCTGTATTGACCAAGTTTTTTACAACTTAAAAAACAAGGTCACGAGAAAAGAGTCTCTGAATTACATGGATAGGTAAAAGTTATTCCCACATAAAGTGACACATGACAGACTTGAAAAATGGGGCTCTGTCATAAAGGTCAAAACTGGCTGCTGTGGTAAGGGGTTAAAGATTTATTGAGCTTTTAGGTTTAACTTGGAATAAGGAAACTAGTGATTTCAGGGCTTAGCTTGAGGTCTTCTGTGTCTTTTAGTCTTTCTTGGGGCACAGAGCTATTTCTATCATGATCTTCGGTGGTGCGCCTATGGGATGGAAGTTTCCCTCTCCATCCACACATAGAGCCACATGCATGAAAACTGTCTAGATGTAAGACTTTCTTTGTTGCCCATAGCAACCAATCAGAGCTCCCCTTTCATTTCATATAGTGCTCTGAAAAATGAAAGGGGAGCTCTGATTGGTTGCTATGGGCAACAAAGAAACAGTTTTCATATGTGCCCCACATAGTCTCATGTTATCTCTCTGTCTTCTCCGGTGCTGTGTAAACCTTGGGTGTCCAATTTGAATCAGCTTTTGGAGGTCTCTTATTGGAAGGGGCACTAAACTCTCTCTGCCAACAATCTGTTTTCTAACAGTCTTAGACAACTCACCGGTTGGCCCGTAATGTATGGCTGTAAAAAAATGCCTTAGATGATGGATGTAGAGTAGCAACCTCTAGATTTTCTTCCAGTCACTAACCACTAGTGGTGCTTTTTTTGGCCACAACCACTTCAGTTTAGTCATGAATGGGGGCCCCAGTCTTTCTGCTCCTGAGGAATCAGATTAATATGAACACAATGGGACTCATTTATAAAAACTGTAATGATAAGAGTGTCTTTATTGCCCATAGCGACCAATCAGAACTCAGCTTTAATTTCTCTTAAGCAGTTTAAAAAATAAAAACTGAGCTCTGATTGGTTGCTATGGACAAAAAGACCGTCCTACTGTTAGTTTTGATAAATGAGGCCCAGTGTATGTAACTCTTTAAAGGTCAGAGTTTGCTTTTAGAAGATGGTACCCAAGCAGCGGGTTATGGCAAAGTGGGTGTGACCTTGGGGAAAGGTGGTGTTAATTAAATTCATAACTTCTACATTAATCTGAGAACCCATTCCAGGCTGTATTATCAGTCCTCAGAACAGATGCTGGATTTCAATATTAGACCCCAGTTTAGTAATTTAGGTAAAGTTCCCATTTTGATATGACCACATACATAGATTTGCTAGTGTAGAGCCCAGGAAAGCTATATAATAGCTATAATGTCACACAGCTTTCCCAGATGCAGATGTAAATAGGGTAACAGTTCAACAGAATTTCCAACAATTTCTTGCCTTTGACCGTTTATCTTCTGAAGGGTGACAAAAATGAATGCAACGTGACCATTGCAGCCAATCAGTGGTGATGTCCCCGTTCGGAAGAAGAAGAAAGTAAATAGAAGACCGGAGAGAGTGTGTCACGAGTGGCGCTGCAGCCCGGGGTCCGGGCTGCAGGCGCACTCGCTGCCCATTTACACGGGCCGCACCGGGTGCGGACAACGCCGCGTCCCGTGGGCTCCCCCGTCCCAGAAAGTCTCCCTCCTCACCTGACCGCGCTCCGGACTGTGTGCGCGGCCGGTGCGCGCGCCCTGGCTCCTTAGGGCATGCGCGCGCCGGCTCTCGCAAATTTAAAGGGCCAGCGCGCCCATAATTGAAAACACCGGCCACTGTCCATATATATTCGCTCCACCCCTTCCTGGCCCTCGCCGATTCCATAGTGCCTATACCTATGCGAGGAAGCCCTTTCTACAGTCCGGTTGTCTATACAGTGTACCAGTCCCTCTGGCTTACGTTTTCCGACCACGAACCTTTGCTGCCTGCCCCGACCTTCCTGCCCGTCCCTGACTACAAGTTTGCCTGCCGATTCTGTACCGCGCTATTCCTTGGCTACCACCGCAAGCAAGTCACATCAGGGGTAGCGACCTGGTGGAATCCCGCCGCAGCAAGTCCATCCCGCTTTGCGGCGGGCTCTGGTGAACACCGGGCTCCACTTAGACTCCGCTCCCTGGTGTGGCTCCCGCCATCGCTTGCGGTGGCCCAGTGGATCCACAACCCAGGTCCGTTACAGAGTGTACGTTTTTTTTTCTATGCTATTTATTTCTTATAAGAACCAGGCAATGCATCAAGAAAATTACATATAAATATGGACCAACTGCTTCATCATTGTATCCACAACAAATTTTTGTGCCGAAACCTGAGAACCAAAAGTAGATGGAACGGAAACAGAATGGGAACAGAGGACAGGAGACTTTTTTTCCTCATTCGCTCTTCCTCCTCTCGTCCCCAATACCTTTGTTCACTAAGTGCAGTTCTCTAGAACCTGAAAAATGGGAACTTAAATGTACAGGAATGTTGAAATATTAACCACCACATCAGGATGAAAAAGGTCCTTTAAAGTAATCTAGTTCAGTGAGGGCGTTAGGTGGCTTCAGTACGTTAGCGCCGGCTTGCTTGCTAACTAAGAATAATTATCACCTAAGCCGATAGATATAATATTGTAAATAATGTTAAAACACAAAATGTAACCTACATAGAAATTCAATAAAGTGGAGAAAGATTGGTTTGGCCATAAAGAGCTTAATTAAATAAAGTAAATTCCTTTCTAAATGGAAGTTGTGCCGCAATCAGTGGAAGTAAATGCATAATATATTTAGGTAAATACTAAAGAGATTTTCCATCAGATAAAAAAAGTCATTTAGATAGATCCATGGACCCAAGCAAAATAAAATAAGTCATATCTTCGCGGATTCCAGTGGCATGTCTCTTTGGTATTCTGTTGACATGCCATCGATATCGAATGGGGACGTCACCACTGTGGCTGCTAATTGACTTCTATTCAAGAGCTATTCACTTCTGAACGACGATGTAAGTTAGGGGCACGAGACTGCTGTAGCCAATCAGCGGCTACAGCAGTGACGTCTCCGTTCAGAAGTAACGGCAAGTAAACAAAAGACCGGATAAATGTGCCTTTGGGGACCAGGTGAAGGCGAGTATGACTTTTTTTTTATTTAGCTTGGCTTCATGGAGCTACCTAAATGACTTTACTATGAGGTGGACAATCCCTTAAATACAGGCTTTTTGTAACATGGGGTTTGGAAGGTACTTGTCTTACTCTTTGAAGATCAAATGTCCCATACCATATGGCATACCATTCCTTATTTTTTAATACTTAACCAGTTATCTACATAGCATCCTTCAATCTCTGTCCGAAATATGAATAAAGCAGCATGAAGGGGCTCGGTGAAGGTGGCCGTGAAGGTGTGTAAGTGTCTGATGGGGTCACATAGCTCATAAAAGGACAACTGCCCGGTCTCATAATCCAGACAGATCCTGACTCTATCAGTGGAGACATTACCAGGTAACTGGATCTCTTTACTGTCATGTATCACTGAATACTTAGTTTCACCCCTTCTCAAACTCCAGGACTTGTTATTATTTCCAAAGAATGACTGATCTCCTCTCCGGTCTATACTGGGATAACACATCCCCACCCTCCACCCTCCTGATCTCCTGCTCTACACATCCCAGTAATGTTGCCCTGAGGAGAATCCCCTCCTGCTCATCACCTGACAATAATTCTGGAATCTCTCTGCTGTTTCTGGACGATTCTGCTTCTCTTGTGTCCTGCTTGCAGTTTTCAGATCATCTGATATAAGGATATTATTATTAACTGTGTTTACACCCAGTAATATGTCTGCAGGACCCTCCACATAGATCCCGCTCCTTATACCTGTTATTATGTCACATAATTTGTGGAATGTGTGTGAGATCCCAGCCACATCCAGATCATCTACATCATGGGGTTGTTTATCATGTCCCCCTGTGTCATCACCTCCCCCCTCCTCAGGATCACACAAGTCACCTGTGTCTGGATCCTGTAAGACAGTCAGTGGATCCGTCATGTTACACAGCTCCTCAATGTGTCTCATCTTCCTGGACAGCTCGTCCTTCTTTATTTCCAGCTGCTGGATCAGAGCGGAGAATGAGAGTGATACTTCCTTTTCCTGCCCTGAGATGTCACTCAGGACCCTCTTCTCCAGGTCGTCCAGCCATCTCCTGATGTCTGTAAACAGGGCAGTGACTCTCTCGGCTTCTCCAGCTGCTTTCTCTTGATCTTTTCTCCTTTGCTCCTCCAGACTCTGGACTCTTTCCTCAGTCTTCTCTCTCTTGTGATCAGTTTCTGGAGAACATTTCTCAGTTTCTTCTTCTTCTCAGAGGCCTTATCAAGTGACTCCATGTTATGTCCTTTGTGCTCCCCAATCAGTCTGCAGGACACACAGATACAAGCAGCGTCCTCAGTGCAGTAATACTTCAAGAGCTCCTTATGGACAGAACATTTCCTGTTCTCCAGGGAAGTGCTGGGTTCGGATAAGACGTGTTCTGATGATTTGCTGTGAACTTTCAGGTGTTTATCACACAGAGAAGCCTCACACAGCAGACAGGATTTCACAGCAGGTACAGGAGAGTCCACACAGTAAGTGCAGCAGATCCCGGTGATCTCCTCTTGATCTCGCTGAGTAACCAGGAAACGTTCTGCTACATTATGTAGATATAAATTCCTCATCAGTGCAGGCCGCTCCTGAAACTCTTCTCTGCATTCAGGACAGGAATAAACTCCAGCCTCGTCCTGTGTATCCAGCACACGATCAATACAGAGCCGGCAGAAGTTGTGGCCACATCTCAGCATCACAGGAGCCTTAAAAATATCTAAACAGATGGAGCAGAGCAACTCATGTCTCACATCAGCAGACGCCATGGCTGACGGAAGAAGGAAGAAATGAAACTAAGTGTGTCTGATGCTGGATAAAACAGGGAAGTTGTAGTCACACCCATTCACTTAACCCCTTAGAAGTTGAGTTGACCTCTAGAGCCCCGTGACATACACACTTACCAGCATGTAATGTAGGTGAAACTGCGAGGGGTTAATCTATCAATCTTGCACTCACCTTCCACACAGTGGCAAACTGACCATAAATCTCACCCCAACAGAGTCAACACACCTCAAAACATACGTTGCCACCACCCTCCTCAAAAATTCCCCTCACCCACAAATACAGCTCACTGACACTCATAGGGTTAAAACACTCTAACCAAACACTGGTCTCAAGCAGTCACAGAGTAAAACGCTATAATCAAGGCTATGGATTCTCAGAGCATACAAGGACCAAAGTTATCACACCCTATGCTGTGAACAAGTTATTTCTGCTATAACAATATTTTAATAGTATTAAAACTCATGTTCACATTTCAGAGCTGCCCATCAGTTCATTAGGGTAATTTGTTGTCCCTGACTGGCTGGATAGGTGAAAAGGGGGAAGGACAAGGGATACCTAATTGTATATGTCCTTTGACCCATTTTAATGTGGTGAGGCAGGGGCGTCGCTAGCAGGTTTTCTCCGGGGCCAAAGCCCCAAATAAAAAGCCTGCTACCCCGAATCATTAGTCTCCTAACGCTCTCTACTGATTGCAGTGAGAAGCTCCGCCCACCACCAGAGCTTCACCACCCTGCACAGCCCTCCCCTAGAGCTACAGCACCGACAGCAAGGTTCCTGCCTCCTCCTGCAAATGATCGTCAGCTCCTTTGCTATGGAAACCAGAATGAGCTTCTGGTTTCCTCAAGACTTCCAGAGCTGCCTAAACATCCCAGGAGCTACTAGGACCCCAGTGACCCTGCATAAGGTATGTCCTGAGGCAGAATAGAGGGAAATGCCCCCACATGTCTATATTCATATACTGTCCCTGTGTCACAGAAGTATAGTATATTAGTATATATATATATATATATATATATATACACACAGGGACAGTATATACATGTATAATACTCATCTGGGTGTTACATCTGAGTATACACTGTCCCTTTGTGAAGTATATATATATATATATATATATATATATATATATATAGTTTACACCTGTCTGTAATATGTGCACAGACATTATATAAATATATATATATATATATATATATATGTGTATATATATATATATATATAGTAGAGTGTGTATATAAATATATATAATATACACAATAACAGTATATGCACATGTACAATCTTTACCTGTGTGTTACATTTGTGTATATACTGTCCCTGTGTGTAACAGCTGGGTAGGTGCCATTCGCAGCGAGAGCCGTCTGATGTATTAAAACAGTGGTAAAGCAAATAAAAAGTGAAAAAAAAAACAAAACACACACACACACAACCCTTTCCCCACTACAAATGCTTGTCAATGAAAAATTGTAAAACAGCACATATATTTACAATCACCGTGTGCGTATCAACCCTGTGCTATAAAACTGATATTTTACTCCCTACATGAACGCTGCTACAAAAATCAATGAAAATCATTTTTTGTTCATCCCGCTGTGCAAGAAATGGAATAAAAAGCAATCAAAAAGTCCCATGAGCCTCAGAATGATACCAACGAAAAAAAGTTATGGCTATTAGAATTTAACGATGCAGAACATTTTCATTATTTTTTTTTTTGTGTGTAACATTACTACAACATTAAAAAACCCCTATAAATCAGTATAGATTGGGTATCACTGTAATTGTGTTTATGCCCCACGGTAAGCGATGTAAATAAATAAACACTACCAGGATTTTTTATGCACTTTGCCTCAAAATTTGGGATACAAAGTAATCAAAATACATATGTACCCCACAATGGTACCAGTGAAAACGTCCACTCACCCTGCACAAAATAAGCCTTTATACAGCTCCATCAACATAAAGAAAAAAAAAGTTATAAAAAAATTATGAAAAAAGAAGAAAAAAATGAAAAATAGCTGTGTCATTAAGGAGTTACACTACATTACCACATATACTGTATTTTTCAGACAATAAGAGGCACTTTTTGAACCCAAAGTTGGGAGGAAATTAGCTGTGTATAGTATATTTTGAATGTAGCAGGAGGCTGGTGTGGGATGATGGTGTGGGGCCTGGGCTGGTAGGATGGGGTATGTGGTCGGATGACCATCAGTAAGGCAGTCAAGTTTTTATACTGATTCTGGATGCGGAAATTTTGATATTTTACACAAATGGACCAAAGTTTATTACCAACTTAAAGTACAATCAGTCACGAGAAAACAATCTCTGAATCACATGGCTAGGTATAATTTATTCCCACATAAAGTGACACTTTTCAGATTTTAAAAAATGGGGCTCTGTCATAAAGATCAAAACTGGCTGCTGTCGCAAGGGGTTAAAGATTTATTGGACTTTCAGGTTTAAATTGGAATAAGGAAACTAGTGAACTCAGGGCTTAGCCCGCAGTCTTTTGTGTATGTTAGTCTTTCTTGGGCATGGAGCTATTTCTGACATGATTTTTTGGTGGTGCACCTATGGGATGGGAGTTTCCCTCTCTGTTCACACATAGGCTGACATGAGACTCTCTCTTTCTTCTCTGGTGCTGGGTGTCTAAATTGAATCAGCTTTTGGATGTCTCCTACTGGAAGGGGCACTAAACTCACTCTGCCAACCAACAGAGATCTAACAGTCATCTTAGACTGCATGTCCCCACGCCACGGGTTTTTGGCTGGTTTTTAAGGCAGACCGCCTGAAAAAACGGCCGAAAATGAGCACATTGGGCTCCTATGGCAAACCCGTGCAGCAGTCCCCACTGCATGGGTTTTCCGCCCCCGGGCCACCTGCAAAAACACTCTACATGCACATTCTTCTGTCCGGTTTTCGGTTGGACTCTGTCCATGTGTATGTGCAGAGGGGGGGGGGCTTTTCTCCGCTCATCACGGAGAAAAGTCGTTCCACCTGCGGGTGTGGGGATGGCCGCAAAACAGGATGCCGTGGGGACGCACCCTTAGACTTCCGCTGTGTTTCTCGGTTTTACTCACTTCCTGCGCCTCCTTCCAGTGCTTTAGTGCCACCTTCCATCTGGTAGGGAAATTGATGGCTCTAGGTCTACATACTGTAGGTGAAATATTTCTGAAAAAGCATACCAATTCACATTGGACTCAAGGAGATCTCTCTAATATGTCTGTGTCAGATGCAACAATTATGTCTCCTTCCCTTGCAACAGAAGTCTGGCCCTCACAGTCTTTTGCTCTATCAGGCCCTGCTCCAGGTGACGCAACACACATTTTATTCAGGGTGCTCTACTCTGTAGTTCAGCGCTGTCACAATGATACTCAGTAGTATAATGTTGTACCGTGTTAGCCATAGAAAGTAGAAGAGTGAAGAAATCAGGTGATACCTTTTAGTGGCTAACTGAATATATGTGATGGTGAGCTTTCGAGAGTACTAGCTCTCTTTTTCAGACATGATGTTATACAAGAACTGAACATTTACAGACTTTTTATACACAAAAGACATGGACCTTCAAAGGATCTTAGAATTCCTAAAAATAACAAAATGCAATATAAGCAGACAAGTCATTTACAACAGGTCAAGAAATCAACAATCTGGAAACTTGTGAGGCGTGACGGAGGAGGTCAGTAATTCTTCGTTTTATCTCGTAGCCATCAGGTGTAATTTGTGGCCATCACAGTTCACACATAGTTTGACATAAAGCTGGCATGTATATTTAACCCGTTTTGCAGAGTTTGAAATGTTTGCATTAATTTAAATTCCCATTCCTTTCTCTCCCTCTGCGTCTTAAAATGTCCCATTAAAACCATAATCTTCAAGTCTTCAATACAATGGTCATCTCCGAAGAAATGTGCGGCCACTGGGAGATCTGTTCTGTTGTTGTTAATGGTGAATCTGTGTGAATTCATGTGTTGGCTGAGTCTCTGCCCTGTTTCAAACTCTGCATCATGTCTTTAGGGAGCTCGCTGATACGCGCATACTCCCGCGGCGCGGGGGGGGGGGGGGCATCAGCCCGCTGGCCCCATAGACATTCATTGCTCGAAGCGCGTATTCGCCGCAAGTAACTGACATGTCACTTATCTCCCCCCGCATACAATGTGATCGTATTGTACAAGCTGGGAGAGGAGGCACCGAAATTACCCCGTGTGAACATACCCTAAATGTATAGTGTGCACAGGAGGAAATAGATGGTAATGGGTGCAGGTCCCAGGTGTCAGGCAGTTGATCACACCTGGTAGGGGAAACGTGTATGGATGTCAGGCCTACTATTGTGGTGATGCTGGGAGATGTAGTGCATCATCGCTATCTGTCCTCTCTCAGCACCTCCTGGCGGCTGTACCTCACTCCTCTCTCTGTGCCCATTCCTGTGTCCTTTCCTATCCTTTCTTCTTTATCTGTGAGTGTAGCTGGGGCTGGTGGTATGCCTTGCCTGGCCCTCTTCACCGGACTAGAACTAATAGGAACCTTTAGGGTATGTTCACACGGCGTAATTGCGGCGCATACAGTACGCGACGCAATACGCCATGTGCTTTGGGAGTTGCGCTGATCAGCGCGTATTCCCAAAGCGCGGGGGGCCGGAAGCCCGCCCGCTCCATTGACATGCATGGTTTGCGTCGCGTAATCGGCGCGAACAATTGCCATGTCTTCCCCCCCGCGCGTGTACAATACTATCATATTGTACACACAGGGGGACGACGCATAATCCATAGCTCTCTATGAGAGCTATGGATTACTGTAATTGCGAAGCGCATTTCGCCGCATATAACACGCAATACGCGGCGAGATACAAGGCGAAATGCGCGCCAAAATAAGCCGTGTGAATATACCCTTAAGCATCAAAAACGAAGCACAACTGCACAGCACATGGCAGTCTCCGTCTTCACTGTATGTAGATAAAATTCTCCACAGAATAGACCGGTATTTGGTCTCTGCCATGAGAACACACCCTAAGGTAGAGAAGAATGTGTCGGCCTGCAGCCAATCAATCTGAGTATGAGGGAAGGGAGCATTTTATCTACAGAATAGCAGGAAGCTTCCCAGCGGTAACTTTACCGCTGCAGAAGCTGCTGGATCTTATTAGACCCAGATCAGCTTTTCAGTCAGTAAGAGGGCTGTATTTCCCCTGAAACTGGGGCTAATATATCAGAACCAGTCATAGGGGAAACTTATGTAAATATGCCCTCCAGAAGTCTTTTTCTGACTTTATGGGGACACAATATATAAAACTAATAAAGTTAAAAACAGAAAATGAATAAAATAAAACCTTACAGCCCACCCCTGTCAAGCCTAAAGCTTTATATTATCACACACACACACACATATACATATATATAATATATATATATATATATATATACACACATACATACATACATTATATATATATTTTATATAATATATAATTATATATATATAATATATAACATATATATATAAAAACCTCGTGATAGAAAAGTAATATAATTATAAAACTTATTTTAGCGCCACAGTTTAATATATACAAAATGCAAAAAAACAGACTTCTTTTTAAAAAAATATTTTATTAAAAAAACTAATGTAAAAATTATATAACTATAAAACCTTAAATATCTCAAAGAAAGCAAAATGCAAAAGAGTTATAGCCTTCAAACCGCTTGTTCTAAAGAAAATGAAAATGTGCCTCAGGAGCTGGTTAATGGTGATGCAATACATCGCGGCATGGCGCAACATGTTAATATTTGGGGGGGGGGGGAGTTTTGCTCCTCTCCCTGAGTAACTTTTAGCCTAGAAATGGTCCTGAGTATACACCAAGCACAATCTGTTCGCAGGGGGTTGTCAAGGGGATGTAATATTGCACTGGTCCCAGGCTTTGAGCTGAATGTTGCAGCAAACATAATAAATTGTTTATTTTGTCACATAATGTGCTGCTACTGCTTATGAACCAGAGGATGCATCAAGGTGAGCTACCAGATACGATTGTTGGGATCCTAAAAATGTCTTAGATGAAGAGGATGTAGAGTAGCCACCTCTAGCTTTTCCTCCAGTCACTAACCACTAGTGGTGCTTTTTTTGGGCCACAGCCCCTTCAGTTTAGTCGTGAATGGGGGCCCCAATCTTCGTGCTCCCGAGGAATCAGATTAATGTGAACACAATAGGTCTCATTTATAAAAACTATCTAACAGTAAGAGTATCTTTAGAAAATTGCAAAACGTTTTCTCATACAAATAATTAACTTTTTATCTCTAAAAATCATAAAACACCTTAAAATGTGAGCTGTCTAGCAGTAAAACTGTCCTTGTTGCCCATAGCGACCAATCAGAGCTCAGCTTTCATTTCTCTAGAGCAGTTTAAAAATTAAAGCTGAGCGCTGATTGGCTGCTACGGACAACAAAGACCGTCCCACTGTTAGTTTTGATAAATGAAGCTCAGTGTATACAATCGTTTGAAAGGAATTGGTTAACCGGTCGGAGATTGCTTTTACAAGGTGGTATCCAAGCAGCGGGTCATGGCAAAGTGGGTGTGACCTTTGGGAAAGGTGTTGTTAATTAAATTCATACCTTCTATATTAATCTGAGAACCCATTCCAGGCCTCCTGTATTATCAGTCCTCAGAACAGATGCTGGATTTCAATTTTAGACTCCCGGTTAGACCCTCAAAGGGGTTTTGCCACAAGAGGCAGTGATGGCATATTGTTAGGATATGCCATTATTGTCTGATAGGTGTGGGTCCCAAATCTGGGACCCGCACCTATCTCGGAAATGAGCCCCAGGATCTCTCCGTGCAGACTGGAGAGTCATTCGTGCTTGCACATGACTCTCCATTCTGTTCTATGGGAGTTAGGTAAAGGTAATGGTGCAGCACACCAAATATGATGGACTGCGGGTGCTCTGTGGAAGGCCAAAGGCTATAATCCAATATGTAGAAAATCCACGGCACTCCTTTAGTAGAGTTGAACAAAATTTACTAATTCACATAGTGGTTCCACATAATTTTTCATCAGCTCTCCATTTATATATAGTAGGTGCAGTAGTCAAATAGAAGTGCCCACAATATAGTCCAACGTTTCGGCCTTATTGGCAATAAATGGATGTCAAGGCTGTGGCCACTGGTTGGCTGCAGAGGTCACATGCTCTAGACTTACATCACCATTCAGAGCTATTCTCTTCTGAACGATGATGTAAGTTATGGGCATGTGACCGGTGATGTGACATCACGTAGACAGTAGAACAGAGAAGTGTGCCACTGGTGCTGGAGACCAGAGGATGGTACATATGACTGTTTATTTTACTTGGCGCCCTGGAGCTATCTAAAGGACGTTATAATGAGCTGGACAATCCCTCTAAAACAGCCTAATTGTAACATGGGTTTGGGAGGATATGTTTCTTCTTCTTTGAAGATCAAACAGCCTTTTACTTATTGTGTGCCATTCTTTAACTTTTAATACTTAACCAGTTATCTACATAGTGTCCTTCAATCTTTCTTCGAAATACACATAATGTAGCATGAAGGGGCTCGGTGAAGGTGGCATGGAAGGCGTGTAAGTGTCTGATGGGGTCACACCGCTCATAAAAGGACAACTGCCCGGCCTCATAATCCAGACAGATCCTGACTCTATCACTGGAGACATTACCAGGTAAGTGGATCACTTTACTGTTATGTATCACTGAATACGGATTATTATACCTCTTCAAAACCCAAGACTTGTTATTATCTCAAATGCAAGACTGAGTTCCCCTTCTGTCTATACTGGGATAACACATCCCCACCCGCCAACCTCCTAATCTTTTGCTCTCAACATCCCAGTAATGTCTCCCTGAGGAGAATCCCCTCCTGCTCATCATCTGATAATAATCCTGGAACCTCTCTGCTGTTTCTGGACGATTCTGCTTTTCTAGTGTCCAGGATGCAGTTTTCAGGTCGTCTGATATAAGGATATTATTATTAGTTGTGTTTACATCCAGTAATATGTCTGCAGGATCCTCCACATAGATCCCGCTCCTTATACCTGTTATTATGTCACATAATGTGAGGAATGTGTGTGAGATCCCAACCACATCCAGATTATCTACATCATGGGGCTGTTTATCATGTCCCCCTGTGTCCTCATCACCTCCCCCCTCCTCAGGATCACACAAGTCACCTGTGTCTGGATCCTGTAAGACAGTCAGTGGATCCGTCATGTTACACAGCTCCTCAATGTGTCTCATCTTCCTGGACAGCTCGTCCTTCTTTAGTTCCAGCTGCTGGATCAGAGCGGAGGATGAGAGTGATACTTCCTTTTCCTGCCTGGAGATCTCACTCAGGACCCTCTTCTCCAGGTCGTCCAGCCGCCTCCTGATGTCTGTAAACAGGGCAGTGACTCTCTCGGCTTCTCCAGCTGCTTTTTCTGGAGCTTTTCTCCTTTGCTCCTCCAGACTCTGGACTCTTTTCTCAGTCTCCTCTCTCTTTGTGATCAGTTTCTGGAGAACATTTCTCAGTTTCTTCTTCTTCTTCTCAGAGGTCTCATCCAGCATCTCCACCCGATGTCCTCGGTGATCTCCAGCCAAACTGCAGGACACACAGATACAAGCAGCGTCCTCAGTGCAGTAATATTCCAGGATCTTCTTATGGACAGAACATTTCCTGTTCTCCAGGGAAGTGCTGGGTTCGGATAAGACATGTTCTGCTGATTTGCTGTGAACTTTCAGGTGTTTATCACACAGAGAAGCCTCAAAGTGCAGACAGGATTTCACAGCAGGTACACGAGAGTCCACACAGTAAGTGCAGCAGATCCCGGTGATCTCCTCTTGTTCTCGCTGAGTAACCAGGAAACATTCTGCTACATAATGTAGATTTATGTCCCTCATCAGTGCAGGCCGCTGCTGAAACTCTTCTCTGCATTCAGGACAGGAATAAACTCCTGCCTCGTCCTGTGTATCCAGCACATGATCAATACAGAGCCGGCAGAAGTTGTGTCCACATCTCAGCTTTACAGGATCCTTAAAAATATCTAAACAGATGGAGCAGAGCAGCTCATCTCTTACAGCAGCAGACGCCATGGCTGACAGAAGAAGGAAGAAATGAAACTAAGTGTGTCTGAAGCTGGATAAATGGAAATGTTGTAGTCACTCCCATTCACTTAACCCCTTAAGTATCCAGCAGTTTATTGTTTTATCAAATGCAAGCCAGAACTTTATCAATTCATTATTTTACATATAATGTATAAAACCACTTTTATTTATTTGGTAAGATGGAAAAAACAGAATTATTTTTTTCTGTCTCACCTGGGTATTTGTACAAGTGATTGCTAGTACAACTACGGTACTTGTGTTCTGTAATTGTATTGTCATTCAAGTGATCTCCTATTAAATCTTTCCTCTGGCCACAATTCGCATAGATAGGTAGCTAGGTTAGGTAGGTCGCCCTTCAGTAGAGTAAACCATACATCCTGCAAAACTTTCTGTAAATATAAAAAGTTGGACAGAAAATTCTGCAGGAGGCAAACCAGACAGGAAAGTAAAGCAGCAAACTATGTGCCCCCCTGTTACAGTGTAACAAGTGAATGATGTGTTCCCCTCACCTGTTCCTGGGAGACAGATGGCAGGAATGGCCTCCAGCACATCTTGCCACTAGTGTAGTTAACGTCTCTTCCAGGGACACCAACAGAGCTCCATTGCCTCACAACTGCGCCTAAACCAGGTACCAGCGCAGGAAGAAGCAGTCGTCTTCCACTTGTTTTTTTTCCTTTCGGCTCTGACCGCCATGATGACTTCTCCCGGCCATGACTTGTCTCTGCAGAATTTACCACCCACACATCTTAGACTCCTCACTTTTTCAGCAGCTCCTTACCTACAGGTTAGTTATATAGGTCCCTTCCTCAGTTAGGTAGCTCTTTAGGTCCCATCAGTTAGGTAGGCATGTATAGGTCCATTCCTCAGTTAGGTAGGTATATATAGGCCCCCTCAGTCAATAAAAAATAATAACAATAATACTTACCTTACCAGTTTCCCCGGCCAAGTGCCTTCCTCTTCTGCCTGACACTGGCGGCATGACGTCATCACGCCGCCAGCATCGGGATGTTCGTCTAGCATCTCCTCGACCACTCAGCCTATGCACAGTGATTAGGTTGTGTGACCAAGGAGAGGCAGCGGCGTGATGAAGTCTCTTCATCGCGCCGCTTCCTACTTCACTACTACCGGTCATACTAATAGTAGCGCTGAAGGCCCGGTGCGGCCGGTTAGCACTCAGGGCCTCTTTCCTCAGCACTGTCTCTCTTGAAACCTGATAACTGTACCTGCTGTACTTCAGATATAAATAATAGCTCAACATTGATAGTGACCTCAAAATAATATTGAAAAAACTGATAATGCCTAAAATATTTCCCCAGACATCAATAGTGCCTAAATATTGCCCCATGTACATATATGTCACATAACTGCTGCTCTGGCCCCCTCTTCACATATAGACCACTGTTCAAGGCACTCTCCTCTCACATACAGGCCACTGCTGTAGCACCCTTCTCTTTCTCTTATAGACCACTGCTGTGGTCCACTCCTCTGTCACATATAGGCCAGTGCAGGACCGTGCCTATGCTAAATTGCAGTCAGGGCGGGCTGAAGAACCCCCCCATAACATAATGTGCCACAATGCGACAGTGCATCACCCTCAACTAAATATCCAAAAAGCTTTAAGACAATGTGCTACATATAAAACTACTTAATAGTTATGCAGTTAACAAATACCACTGCTACACAAAACCATAATCCCAGGCTAAAAGTACCAATATTATACTAAGACCACATATCACTAGCACGTAGTGACCGAATACTGCCACACCATGACCACGTATCACCACCACATCGTGACTGAATAATACACAATACCATTACTGAATATAAACCATTATACTATCAAAAGGGACATAGAAATTTTGGAAAAAAAGCATTACTGCTAACTAGGATACATGGAAAAATATGAGGTTCTTGGTTCACACTTTTGGCCAAAACTGCTTAAGCCCACCTCCGAACTTCAACGAGACCTTAGAATAGGTGGGTCCTACGCTATTGTTACCTCTCTATTGGGTCCTGTTCAGACCAGCACACTTCAGGGAGCGAAGATACCTGCTTTAAAGCACACTGCACTGATTTAAAACCTGAGGAAGTGGGTGGGGTGCAAAAACCAAAATGGAGTCCGCCACTCCTCCCTTACATAAAGTCCAAAACAACATTTGGTTTTGCACATCAAAAAACTTTGTTTAAAAAAAGCACAAATGCACACTTTTGGCTGTTTTGGCCAAAAGTGTGAACTAAGAACCTCAAATGTTTCCATGTATCCTAGTTAGCAGTAATGCTTTTTTCCAAAATTCCTATGTCCCTTTTTTGTCCCTATGTTTCTTTAGTCCATAGTGTGCCACTGTTTTTTCAATTTGTATGTGTATATGTATTGCTGCCACACCAGTGTGCATTTGTGCTTTTTTTTAAACAAAGTTTTTTGATGTGCAAAATCAAATCTTGTTTTGGACTTTATGTAAGGGAGGAGTGGCGGACTCCATTTTAGAGTGCCTAAACTGACCCCTAGACCACCCCATTTTCTGCAGACATCCGCAAGGAACATTTTGAGACCACCCGCATCTCTCTACGCCCTTTAGAACCGGAGCTCTGGTGCGAGCTGAGAGGAACCTGTGCCCGCCTGCAGTGACGGCGGACATTTCCACGCGCCTTCGCTTACCCAAGACTGATCCTGCCAGCGGTCATCACCCACAGAGAAGCAGCAGTTGGTCACAGGAGAAGCGGTCCCTATCTGCCGCAGGTCTGCCGAACAGCCCATGACTGTTACAGCAAATGGAGCTGCTCATCAAGCCTGTTACGGCATGCAGGTACCGGCACTCTGCGCCATTTTACTGTCGCACCTCACTCTGCAGCATCGACATAAGCGGCTGGACAGGGGAGCCCAGTGCTACCACACTGATCCTTTGGCTTGCCGCCAAAGGGATCATACAGCAGACCTCACCAGCAGCACTATAAAAGGGCCCCTGCTCCGTTCTGTAACGGCATTGGCAAATGATCAAGACTTTGTGCCCGCCATTACGTGTCTGCTAACGGTGCTTGCCGCAATTTTATTGGCATCTTACATCTTGTGGCAAGGTTTCTCACTGCTAGCCAAGGGAACGCAGTTTATATTAAGGGACTGCTCCTTTTTCTTTTTCTGAATAAAACTAAGAAAGAAACTTTAATATCCCACTTTCCTGGCACCTGTTTCAATTTATCCTAATTGTACTTAACCCTTTGATATATTAAAGGGGCAAATGCTCCTGAATAGGGTTTTGTTCCTTCATACTCATGCAACTTTTGCATATCAGTGCTGAATAACAGCAGTCCTAGAACTTCACCCTATACTGTCCCAGAAGGTTCCTACTGTTGCACAAATCAGCTGGTAACCTTATGCTACAGTATTACACCAAAGAGTTACATAACACCATATTATCCCTCACTTTGTGACTTGCCATGACATTCTAACCCTTTCCTATTGCATTGAAATTATCATTCATCAACTGGTGGACAGTAATTCTCCAAAAACACATTCTCTTGGTAAAATTCTTTTAGAAACCTCTGCAACTTTTGCAAGTCTATAAGCAGTCAAATATCTCCATTTGACAACATCAGTCATCAAAGAAGAGTGGGTTTTCCAAACAAACTCCTCTACTGATTTGGGTTTATATGGTGCAGTTCTTTCTACTACCTGAAATACATATCCTGTGGGCCAAGAACGCTTAGATCAGGTCCCTCTAACTGACTTCACTGTTCAGAGGCTCTTCTCTTCCTGTAGAGATGCATTACACAAAGATTTCAAACAAGTTATGGTCGACCTTAAATCAGACATACAGTCACTGGTTTCAAAAACCGATCATGTCGAAAAAAAAGATGGCAGAGTTTGCCACATCACACAATTTACTAATTGATGCTAACGCATAGTTAGAAGAGGAAGTACAGAGGCTGTCGTCCAAGCTACTTGATCTGGAAGACAGATCTAGAAGAAATAATAGATACATTAGAGGAGTTCCAGAATCCAGATGCACCTTGTGCCCTTCTTAACAGATCTTATGGCAATTGTTTTACCGAACACTTCCCAAACAGAACTTATGATTGACAGAATACATTGCCTCCAAAACCAAAACGCCTTGCTGCCTCTATGCCAAGAGACGTCATTGCCAGAGTCCATTTATTCAAAATAAAAGATGTTTTTGAAAGCGCTGAGAGGACATTCCCTGCTCCCGGAAAGATTTGTCAACCTATCCATCTTCCCAGACTCTCAGCTGGCACCAAGGAGTTTGCTCCTTTCACTGAAATCCTCAGAGATCATAATATCAGTTACAGATGGTGTTTTCCGGTGAAGCTAATTGTTACCAAAGATGGTACCACGCCCACATGTAACTCACCAGCATTAGCAAAGGAGCTCCTCATGTCCTGGAACTTGCTGTCCACACCTACCAATTCACCACAGATGAAAGGGCCCATCAGGCCAGAAGCCATTACGCCACTTTGGTCCGAAAAAGTAAATAGATCTTGCCCAAACCATCGCAAAATGACTGAAAGTCTTGAATACTTATTTGGGAACCTTGAATCCTGGAAGCTTTCCCAGATTGCTGTCGGGAGATCCTAAGAGCTTCTGTATTGTAACCCTGTTGGCTACTGGTTGCAGGTTGAGGCAACAGACTTGCTCCTTTGTTTATTTCCAGTTTTGCCGGAAATACTTGTTCATTGATGTTCGTTCTCTGCTTTATCAAAATCATATGTTCGTTTTATACATTCATATGGTTCAGTTTAAAAATGTGTTTTTATGCCATGTACTGTACCAAATTGAGAATTTTGTAAATTGTCCACTTCATACAACAGCGACCATATGTTTGTTCCACCTAGTCATTTATAACTCATTATGGCTATAGTTTTTATCACTCAATGTGAATGGTTTCAACTCACCATTTAAGAGATTACTGATGTGGAAGGACATTTGGAAGTCCCGTGCTGATGTGGTGTGCTTGCAGGAGACCCATATTAAAAAATCTGATTTATTCAGACTTAAGCACAAAAAGTTTCCACATGCTTTTCACTCAGCGCTGGACGTCAAACAATGTGGGGTCTATATATTTGTTAAAGACTCTATAGCTTTTAGTCTTAATCAATCATTCCTAGATACCAAAGGTTGATATGTTATTCTACAATGCACTCTCAATAAAGTAGCCTATAGATTAGTAGCACTATATGCCCCTAATACACACCAGATTTCCTTTGTTTCTAAACTGATCTCTAAAACCAAAAATCATCTTGTAATGTGCGGAGACTTCAATGTTAGTATTGATAAATCGCAGGATAGATCTAACACTAGTTTCAGACATACTCCCGAACTGAAAAACCTTTTGCTAGAGGAAAATCTGCATGACCCTTGGCGCTACTCCCATCCTTCAGATTTAGATTTCACCCATTACTCAGCTGCCAAGGATTCTCATGCAAGACTTGATTACTTTCTACTCAAATCGGCAAGCTTTACAGTCTGTTTCTTACTCTTAAATAGTTTACAAGACATGGTCTGACCATGCTCCAATTTTTTTTTTATCTGTAAAGGATGATTTTTCTCCTCCTTTTCACTCTCCCTGGCGCCTTAATAACTTTTTACTAAAGTCACCCAAAGTTGTTCAGGAAGTGGATAAAGCTCTTAAGGAGTACTTTGTTATTAATGTCCCCTCCGCTCCATCAGAAGAGAGAGCATGGTGCGTGCACAAAGCGTATATTAGAGGTCTTTTTATTTCCATTTCTAAAAGAGAAAAGAAAATTAGAGATAGGAAACTTAATGAGATACTAGATAATATTAAAACCCTAGATACCCGACTCAAAGCAAACCCATCCTCAGCTATTAAAGAAGAACTGAATCATAAAAAAAACACTTAAGTAATTTGCATTTATAAGAATATGAGTATCAATTAAATAGATTCAAATGGTATTTCTATTTGCAAGGGGACAGACCTAGAAATCTACTCGCAAAAAGAGTGAAAGTCACACAAGCAAAAACTAGAATATCATTTGTTACTTCTTCTAACAATGGCAAAATCTGTGATCCACTAAAAATATCAAATGAGTTTGCTGCCTATTATAGTTCACTATATAATTTAAACCGAGACCCTTCCATTTTACAGGTCCAGAGAGAAGATATCGACAGTTTTCTTGATGAAGTCTCTCTCCCTTCCTTGACGGATGAACAACTGTCCTCCCTATTACAATATCAGAAATTGACAACAATTAGACAACTAAAATGCAATAAATCCCCTGGACCAGACCGTCTTACAAATGAATACTTTAAACTCCTTAATAATACCCTGCTCCCGCACATGTCGCGGCTTTTCAATTCTATTACTGTCAAAGGGGCTCCTCCAGAGCACATGCTTGCAGCCACTATATCGACTATTCCCAAACCTGGGAAATCTACAGACCAGGTAACCAACTATAGGCCAATTTCCTTACTAAATTCAGACATCAAAATTTACTCTAAGATCCTGGCCAATAGACTCAGCGACATACTCCCTTTAATAAAGGATCAAGTATGTTTCATAACAAATAGACAAACACGGGACATTATATGGCGTGTTAGACATTTTACAATTCGCACAAATTGAAAAACTACCTATTGCTCTCCTGTCTTTAGACGGCGAAAAAGCCTTTGACAGAATAAATTGGGATTACATGAAAAGAGTTTTATTAAAATTCGGTTTCTCTGGTCCTATCCTCTCGACAATAATGTCTTTATACTCCTGCCCTTCTGCCAAGGTTTTTGCCTCAGGATTTCTCTGAGAGTTTTAAGATATCTAATGGCACTAGACAGGGATGCCCCTTCTCCCCCCCTCATTTATGATTTATGCGCCGAGCCCTTAGCGGAACACATTAGAAAAGCCCCCCTTATTCAAGGATTTAAGATAGGTCAGAAGACCCATAAAGTAAATCTCTATGCTGCCGACATTCTGATTTTTTGTCAACAACCGAACTCATCTATTCCTGCTCTTCTTACACTGTTAAAACGATATGCTACAATATCATACTATAAGCTTAACATTACAAAATCTACTCTCTTGCCCATTAATTGCCATCAATCATTAAGATCGCAACTTTCGGATGTGAATTTTATATGGGCAGATGAGTAGGTCTCTTATCTAGGAATCAAGATTTATCCAAACATAGATGTCACAATACAAAGGAATTTAGCAGACGTTTCTTCCTCCATTATTAAAGAAACTAGTTGGCTGAGCCAACTGCATCTCTCCTTGTTGGCACGTATTAATCTTACCAAGATGCTTCTCTTACCTAAATACTTATATGTTGCTAGATCTCTTCCATTTTTGTTTCCTAACACCCTAATTACTAGTCTCCAACGCCATATCTTACACTTTATATGGGGCGCTAAAAGATCCAGATTTAAAAACCAATACTTATATCGAAAAACGAAGCATGGAGGTCTATCTGTACTTAATTTGTTGCATTATAATTTAGCTTCAATTCTTGAACCTCTTTATTTTTTCTGGAATGCACCACATAATCATCATTGGGCTTGCATAGAAAATGCAACAGTCACTAATGGATCATTTAAAGATCATTTGATAGCAATGCTATTAGGAGACTCGCCTAAGACATATAAATTCTCTCGCACATGCAGCCACAGTCTGGCATAAGTTCATAGTGTCTAAACAAAGAGTACAATTAAACAAATTATCTTGCCCTTTATCAGTATTACAGATTATGTCCCCAGATATATCTATTTCGAATTGGATAGCCTTAGGGGTATGAGAGGTTGGAGATCTTTTTCATAACGGACTCTTCAAATCATTTGAAGAGTTGGCCCATCAATTTTTGATCCCTAGACATCAATTCTTTTTATACCTCCAACTGAGACACTGGGTTCAAAACACACAATTGGCCATCGCAATCCAATACTAACTCGCCATTCTCTAACTATTTGCTGAAAAAGTACATAACAAAGGGTGTATCCTCTGCTTACCAAACCTTATACGACGTTGACTTTGATGTTAAACCCACATATGCTATAAAATGGGAAGGTGAACTAGGCCTTTCATACTTTTCAGAAGACCGGATTATGGCGGCTAATATACCTATTAAACTCTCTAGATGTGCTAACCATGTAGAGCTCTCTAGAAAAATTCACCTGCGGTGGTACCTAACCCCAAATAGACTGGCACACATCAAGGCTGGTTATTCGCATTTCTGCTGGAGAGGGTGTGGCTCGAGAGGCTCTTTACTTCATATGTGGTGGCATTGTCCATTAGTTAAACCTTTATGGCAGGAAATAGAAATACTGCTAGGTAAACTCTTCACATCTAGAATTGCTAGTTCAGGTTTTAACTTGAGTTTCAATTTAAACTATGAGGAAATACCTTATAACTTTTGAACGGTACTTTTACATTCTTTAATAGTGTCATAGCCTCTTATTGGAAGACACCCTATACTCCTAGCATTAGGGAAGTTATATCCAGGATAAATAGTCAATGCCACCATGAGACTTGCCTTCTTACACCTCCCCATGAATTATCTAAAATTAGAAATAACTGGTCTCCATGGTTACAATCCAGCTATTTTCATTAATAGGACTTCTTTCCATATGTTACCTAATGAGAATTATTGTGATCAGGTGAACAATACCTATATCTTTAGTTGCAGCATTCAGAGGACTTGAAGGACTTTTATAGTTGCTGTTGACTCAATATCTATGGCTAATAGATGTTTGACTTTGTTTACTGTAACATGGCATATGTTATTTTCCTTATGGTTTTTCTTTTTTCCCTTGTTCTTCCCCCACTCCCTATTTCTTATCTTATGTTTAATCAAATATATGACCATATTTTGTTCATGTACCACTTTAATACAAACCAATAAAATTTTGCTGAGAAAAACAAACATCGTAGACTCCTCACTTTATCAGCACTGCTCTACCAATTCCTATCTCTATACAAACTCCCTAGCTATAGCGCCCCAAATGATAATGACTCTCTTGTGTCCCAAACAGTGCTGTAGGTACACCCCCAATATTGGTAGTCTTTCCTCAATTAGGTAGGTGTATAGCACCCCATTAGGTAGGTATCCTACTAAATAGATAGGTAGCTATATAGGCCCCCAATAAGTAGAATATAGATTCCTATTATGCAGTTATATAGGCCCCTGTAGGTAATTTGCCCCCTGGTAGCCATGTAGTAGCTAGGTTTCAGTCCCATGTAGCCAGATAATAGCCCCCTGAAGCCATGTAGTAGCCACTATAGCCTGGTAATTGCCCCTTGTAGCCATGTAGTAGCCCCCTGTAGCCAGGTAGCAGCCCCCTGTAGCCAGATAGTAACCCTCTGTAGCCAGTAATATGCCCCCTGCAGCTAAAATTAAAAAGAACATCCAGGTCCTAGAGCTGGTGAGCAGTACCCTGCCTTCTCCCTGTGCCAGCAGCTGTACTGAGCATGTGCAGCTGTTGACTGACTCTGCACCTCCATTTTACAATGGCCGTGTAGAGTCAGAGGCCAATCGTCCGCCTCTAGGAATGGCCCTGGGCTAGTGCTATAGCTCCCCTCCCTGTTACATATAGACCACTGCTGTAGCCCCCTCCTCTGTCAAATATACACTTTAGGTGATGGAGGAGTGGGCTAAATCAACAGTCTATATTTGACAGAGGAGGCACTACAGCAGTGGTCTATATGCGACAGAAGAGGGGACTCCATCACCAGACCACTGCTATAGTCCCCTCCTCTGTCACACAGACTGCTGCTGTAGCCCCCTCCTTTGTCACATATAGAGCAATGCTATGCCTTCCCCTTGTAACATATAGACCACTTCTATAGTCTCGCATTACATATAGACCAGTCCTGTAGCCCTCTCCTCTGTCACATACAGTACATACTACTACTGTAGCCTCCTCCTCTGTCACATACATACTGCTACTGTAGCCTCATCCTCTGTCACATATAGACCACTGCTATGGCCCTCCTATATTACACTCATCTTGCTGCTGTGGCACTCTTCCTCTGTTACATATAGTCCTATGCTATAACCCTGCTGTGTATCAGGGACATTTCTTAGGGTGGCTGGGACTGGCAACCGCCCAGGCACCCCTTCTCCTTTCAGTGCACCTGATTGTTGGCTTATTTGCCTATCTCAAGAAACAGCTCTGATCACAGCATTACAGTAATCAATGCCTGTCTATTCTGAGGGAGGAGGGGGAACATCTTTTGTAAGTAAGTTATGCTTAGGGCATCACTGAGGGTTTGTAGTTGAACTGGTTTCACTATCTTTATTATA
Source organism: Phyllomedusa bahiana (assembly GCA_025379985.1). NCBI lineage: Eukaryota > Metazoa > Chordata > Amphibia > Anura > Hylidae > Phyllomedusa > Phyllomedusa bahiana. The sequence goes on from JAODAL010015289.1 coordinate 81,513, forward strand.
ATCATTGTACTTTGGATCACATAAAACCCTTTCCAAGATCAAAGTACAGCCCCACACAGTCAGCTATGAACAAGCAAGGAGCAACGTCAATAAATCGGTCATAAATGAAACTTTTACAGCTATCATTATGGGACAAAGTGCAATGTTATTATTTTACACTCAATTTACATAATTATGACCACTTTTTACTTTTCACAGTGACAGCATGTAATGCAGGGGTGAAAGTGTATTGTGAGTGGACAAATGGCCCAAATACAAATAAGAGATGTGGAAACTGCCGATCATCAGTGCTTTTGATGTGAGAGTTGAAAGTTGGCTCCAAAGGTAAACAACCAACCTGCTAACTTCAAGCAGCTCACCGCCAAAATAACCCAGGGGGCAACCAGACACAGTGTTGGACTTGAGTGACTAATGCTCTCCAGAGGAGTTGATTCTAAGGGCTCACTCCAAACCTACTGTACTGTGCCTTTTTGCCTCTGCATCTCTGATACAACCTGCTATTGACACTTTGAAGTGGCCACTGAGCTTTGGGTGTCACAGTCTGAGAGTATTCTGCTTGAAGCCTCTCAATCCTGGGGTAATGTTAATCAATTGTAAGGTGTTGTCACAATGTGAACAGCAGGATGAGGAGGACTGTTTAAATACCAATTCAAATTGATCCCTGAATCGCCCAATAAATTTAGGAGATCAAACACCTGTTGCAAATTTTGCCACTAAGCTCCTTGTTAGTGATCAGCAAATTACCTGTCAGGCCACCTTAACAACTAAAATAGACCACTTACAGATGGATGTAAACAAACTCCGCCATGATGTGGACAAGATTAGGGAGAGAACAGTAGAGGCGTAACGTAGAAATAGTGGGGTGGAGGACACTTATAATTCTAACCAGTAGTCTATTTGTACTTTACAACAGCAAGTCAAAACTCTGCAAGATAGGGCAGAAGATGCAGAGAACTTTAGCAGACACAACAATGTGCAAATTTTGGGTCTGCCGGAGCGAGTGGAAGGCTCCTCTCCATATAAGTTTGTGGAGCATTTGCTCATGGAAATATTGGCTGCCATTGAGTTTTCTTCCAGCTTTGTGGTCGAGAGGGTCCACTATATCCCAACTAAACCATTGCCTCCTGGTACTCCACCTCGCCTTTTAATCCTGAAGCTCCTCAACAATAGGGACAGATCTCATACGGTCAGCTGCCAGATGGAAGAGTGATATTAACTATGAGAAGATAAAATTATCCTTGGAGGTACAGAAAAGGAGAAGACAATTCAAACATATGCGGAGTCATCTCAGGGATGCAGCGATTAAGTATGCAATGTTATATCCCACTAGACTCAGTTCAGTACCGAGACCGCACATTCTTCTTTGCAACACTGGAGGAAGCTTCAGTTTGGCTGGATAGGTCTCCTGAACATCGCTGACACCAAAAGAGCATGGACTGCTGCATTTGTTTAAAGGGGTTTTGCCAGGAAGAGAGGTCGCTACCTCCTTATTAGCACAGAGGAGAATATAAACAAATCATGCTGAGTTATGAAGGCTGCAGGGGTGAGAGGGAGGGGGTGAGCAAGGAGTGAGGAATAAGGGAGCGTCTCAAAAGTTAACTCAAATAATAACATTACAACAGTGGATAATCTATACAGCAGACACAGGCTCATACATTGCACTTTCTCCACAGCCCCTTGAAAGCTCATTCATTTTCCCTGTCATCAGATAAGAAGTGTTTCACACAAGCGCAGCCAGAATAGCTTCTGTCAGCTCTCCTGGTCCTGTCTAATGCAAACTTTCAGGTAACTAAGGGGGACTGAGAAATGCTGTAGCTCTCAGAGGATTCACTTTTTGTAATTACATATATGTAGTAAAGTGATTAAATACACATTTTGGAGGATCCCACGTCAACATTACATCGTGGCAAAACCCCATTAATTCTATCTCAAGCATTTCTGCTATTCTTTACAGGTCTGCATAACATACGTACATAGACCTCTGACAGGGGCTTCAAATTAGCTGTAGCATCTTCTTTAAATCCATACAGGTCTCTAATGGTCTCAGCATTTTAATGGGCTTACCTGCTGATCCCACAAAGTCTCCTTTCCATATCAGCCACTAGTCATAAGTAACCCAGAAGCATACCTGGACTCCTTTAGCCATGTTTCAGTGAGTGCCTTTTATCAATCACCTCCACGGCAGTCACCACATATCCAGTCCATGGATTCCTCTCATGATAGTACCAAGAATAGGCTACAAATGAACTTAAAAATCTGCATTAGTAATGGGAGCTTTAATTTCTTTACAACGTTCCCATTTTAAAATTTAATAAACTCTAAAAATAATGATCCTTTATGTGCTTTGCCCCAATCCTCTGTCCCCGCTTTTGGACACAGCAACAATAATGCAGCTGTGTCATGATTGTGCCCGACAGACCCTCAGCTGTGTGTTCTGGCCGCCGTCCACGGCTATTGCGCCGAAAAATGTGGTTTACGACAATGCTTTCACTAGTGTGAACTTGGTTTTATTCTCTGCATTCACTAATTGATTCCTGGCCGACGCCTTGGTCAGGAATCATCCAGCACTCCACTAGTTAACCTGGTTTCTTGCTGATCTTGTTTGATTGACAGTCCTTTATTCCAATCTGGTCTTGTGTTCCATCTGCCTATTACCTCCATCATCTTTTCTCTTGTTCCCTATATTAGGTTTCCTTTGCCATACCATCCTTGCCTGCTATAGAGGTCTGTGTGCCTGTAGCTAGCGTTCCTCCCTGTTATCCTTTCTGTTATCTGACCCTGTTGTGCGGCTTACTATTCTCTCAGTGATTCTGTACTTCTGCGCCCAATCGGTATTGACCTTTTGCTTGGACTCAGTTTACCCCTTCGCCTCACGTTTTTGTACCCCCCGTTTT